>PISX010017328.1:0-43674 GCA_004024625.1 Mellivora capensis | reverse complement strand
TGGGGATCAGGGTAATGCTGGCTTCATAAAAAGAGTCTGGAAGTTTTCCTTCTGCTTCAATTTTTTGAAACAGCTTCAGGAGAATAGGTGTTATTTCTTCTTTGAAAGTTTGGTAGAATTCCCCAGGGAATCCATCAGGTCCTGGGCTCTTGTTTTTTGGGAGGTTTTTGATCACTGCTTCAATCTCATTACTAGATATTGGTCTGTTCAGGTTGTCACTTTCTTCCTGGTTCAATTTTGGGAGTTTATATTTTTCCAGGAATGCATCCATTTCAATTAGCCAACATATAGTACATCATTAGGTTCCTAGTATCTTAATTGGTCTGCTAATTAATCATACCTTTCTCTTTGAAAAGAGCGTAAAGAAAGTATATAGTATGTGTACTCATGAGACAATGTAATTTGTACAAATGTGTATACATTACCTACTTTCTTATAAGATAAGTGATTGTTATTATCTTGTTTCATCACTTATTAGGTATGATTTTGTGTAGGTTATATAATCTCTTACTAATATTTATCGCCTATGAAATGGGATTAATAAAGACACCTATCATATTTTTTGCATAAGATTAAGTGAAATTATGTATCAG
This sequence comes from Mellivora capensis, assembly GCA_004024625.1. Classification (NCBI taxonomy): domain Eukaryota; kingdom Metazoa; phylum Chordata; class Mammalia; order Carnivora; family Mustelidae; genus Mellivora; species Mellivora capensis. Next base: position 43,081 of record PISX010017328.1, on the reverse strand, counting down.
GAAGATACATGGTGTGTGAACATACTCTATATGTTTAGATGTTATTTTTACAATTTTTACTACTACATTTAACTATTATATTGTGTATTTTTCACATACTTGTTTAATAGGAATCATAACTAGAATGTGAGTAATTTTATAAGGTCATATTTTCAGGTAATGGAAACAAGTAAAAACATTTTTTATATGTGTTTGATCTGTAAACTAATGACCCATGTGAATCTCGACTTCCAGGATTTTCTTTAGAAATTTACTGTGGAGATATTGGATAAGCTTCATACCATTTAGGATGTTAGAACCAGTGAGATCATAGCTAAAATCAAAATAGTATCTTATTATCCACTTAAACGATTTGTTTTTTATATATTTGTTACATAATTTATAATTCTTTTTCCTACAAACGCTTTTTAAAGATGTTTCTAACACACTACCTCATAAATTGTATGAAACTTTGTCCTTTAATGCCAAGAAATAAAATCTTTAACTATATTACCTCTGGACACAGCATTACCGAATAGTCCTTGAAGAAGGCAAATTCAAGGACCATGACTACCAATTAAGATAAAATATGAAAAGAGGGGAAACCCTGTCATCAATGTCACAACACAGTTATTCTGATAATGCCCGGGAGTGTTCCCAGGGGCACCTGCACCATGGACAGAACTGGAAAAGTAGATTAGTGTGATCCTCAGTGTTCCTTGGAACAAGTATAAACCATTGCAATGAAAATCTTTTAAAAAATTTTTTGCCGGGGCACTTGAGTGGCTCAGTCAGGTAAGTGTCTGACTCCTGGTTTCAGCTCAGGTCATGACCTCAGGGTCATGAGCCCCACATTAGGCTCCCCACTCAGCTGGGAGTCTGCTTCCCTCCTCCTTCTCTCTGCCTCTCCTCCTGCTCCTGCACTCTGTTTCTAGAATAAATCAATCAATCTTAAAACAAAAACAAAAACAAAAACCTTTTGTCAGCCTTAAGACCCAGGGAATATATTTCTCAGTGACCAGGGGATGCCCTTTGACATGTCATCATCAAGACGGAAGATGGCACCTTCATTTTAGTGTGTGCGGTAAGGTCGGTGCCCAAGTTTGATGAACACCGTGCTCCAACTTGTAAAACCACCTTCTGAATACAATCTTCCTTATCTCTTGAAATTTGTTTGGTATGACTTTTGCTTTGATCACATTCTCTGTCTCTTTTCCTCTCTCTTCCTGTCTCTGTTGCTATCCACACGGGCCATTTATGACATGTCCAAATGGAATCTGCCTAGAGTTTTCTTATTAGTGCTTTCATAGTATTTTCAGAAATGAGAAAGTAAGTCTAACTTTCTAATTTTTATTTTTTTTTATAAACATATTTTTATCCCCAGGGGTACATGTCTGTGAATCGCCAGGTTTACACACTTCACAGCACTAACCGTAGCACATACCCTCCCCAATGTCCATTACCCCACCCACCTTTCCCAACCCCCTCCCCCAGCAACCCTCAGTTTGTTTTGTGAGATTAAGAGTCACTTATGGTTTGTCTCCCTCCCAATCCCATCTTGTTTCTTTTCTTCTTTCTGCCCCCCTAGTCCCCCATGTTGCATCTCCACTTCCTCATATCAGGGATATCATATGATAGTTGTTTTTCTCTGATTGTAAGTCTAACTTTCTTTAGAAACACGGCAATTTTAAAAATGTTCAGACTTTGAGACTCGTCACTACACACGTCAATAAGGTCATCATGTGGGTTTACCCCATATGTGCAGTTGTTTTGATACAAACTCAACGTTTTCATAACCAGAAATTTTTATTTATCTTAAATGTTTAAGTCATATCTTGGAAATAATCTTCAGCTTACAGAGTACAATAATAGTACCAAGAACAACTGGACATTTTTTTTTTACCCAACGTCATTAATTTGGACAAATTTGCACTTTGTCCTAGTGTTTTTTCATTTGCTCTCTTTACACATATTTTTTTTTCTCCGAGTTTATAATTCGTCTTTAGGCTCTTTATGATACTTTCCCCCAGCAATTTTTTTTAATGGAAAATGTATCAATTTTTGTTATGGTGTTAGATCAAGTTTAGAATGCCTTTTTCCACTCTGACCTTTCTATAGAACAATTTCTTTTTTCTGTTAGGACTTATGTCATGTTTCACATTTATATTATGGATGAATTTCAAGTTCATTTGTGTGTATTGTGTGAGGAATGAATTTTGTTATATCTTTTCCCAAATGGCTATCTGGTTCATCCAGGATCATTGGTAAGAAGTTCATATTTACCCCAGTATTTTGAGATATCACCTTCATCATATACTTTATTTCTGCGTCTATTTGCATAATTTGTAATCTATTCCATTGGCTTGGTGTCTGTGCACCCATGCCAAGCTCTTTTTGAAAAGGACTTTGAAAAAGCACATTTTAATCTGCTGGGTTAATCAGTTTTCCAGCTCTTCCTTTTCAGTGCTTTCCTTGATATTCTTATGTATTTATTTTTCCATATGAACTTTAGTATCAACTTGTGTTGCTCAATCAAATTATTGGTATTTTTTCTGGAATCTCATTGAATGTATAAATCACCTGTTGAGATCTGACTTCTTATTGACCTTGAGACATATTTTTCATTTTTGAGGAGTAAAATTTATACTCACTTAACAACAGAGTAAAATAAAAAGGGTTTTGATTGTATGATCAGCATCACAAACAAAACCAAGATAATTTCAATTTGTAGATTAGATCTCTAAGAACACATAATAGTCATTATGAAATGGTTAGTAATTATGGTTCATTCACTAGTTTCTCTTAATACTGAATGAGAGCAAATACCTTCTACTGCCATATAACCTGATTATGAGGGAAAATTCTAACTACTTAAGCTTGTATTGATTTCAGTGTGTCCTCATCTTGGTAAAGGAAGCTTGGGTTGTATGTTTGTTCTCATATACATGCATCCCAACCTATGTGTGTGCATGTGTGTGTCTACTTGGTGCTAGATACTGCACTAAACACTATGTGTGGACAGTAAATGATGCATAAAAATAGAAAAGGAATCTCCTTTCAGGAAGTCTTCTTTCTAGAACGTGAGATCTATATTAATCAAATAAGGGTAAAATTGTGACTTTCTTGAGGAAGTGATCTTTGAACTAAGAGGTGGCAGAGGAGTAGATAAAATGGGGGCTGAAGGGAAGGAAGAGGGTTCTGGTTAGTATGAAGGCAAATGGAACTAGGAAGAAAAAGGAGGCCAGGAGCCGAGAGAGTGTGGTCTGAAATGTGTGATTCGGTATCAGCAGCCCGACCGGGCAGATCTGTGTGTTCCTTGTTGCAGTCTTTCTTGAAGAAAAGGAAGCTGTTACATGGGATGAGTTCAGGTGCAGAAGAAAGTCAGCTATAACCACATATTTAAATATTGAGATAATCACTGTGGCTCCTTTGTAAAGAAACAAGGAACATGTTGGGAGTGGAGAGTGTAGTTTGGTCATTACTGCCTTTGTCCAGAGAAAGATGACAGCTTACCATAGAGTCTTGGTGAAAGAAATGTTGTGAATGGCACTTGAGGACCTTTTAAATTCATTTATTTATTTTTTATGAAATGGGCACTGCTTTGGTGCATTAGAAATGACACGGGATGGCCCTATGCTTAGCCTTACAGAATGAAAGTTGTGTGGCACCCATGGCTGGTAGAGAGGATGGGAGGAGAACTGGCTTTGGCTATAGGGCATGAAGATCACAGTTGGGGTCGTTCCAGAGGGAGCAGATTTAAGCAGGAAGTTAGACATGTGAGTTTGGAACTGATGGGCCATGTCTAGGTTGTTTCTAAAGTAGACATATCTCATATGCATGAGTTTATAGGTCTGTTTATTTTAGTTGCTTATGGAGTTTGTAGAAGGAGAGCCATTGTATCCGTTTACTTGGTCATGATCTTCCTCTTTCTGGAGATCTGTGTTCTTGGGTAGCTTGTGCAAATATGGGAACAATGCACATGGAGATTTATAGGAGAATGGTTTTTGGTTAGACTTATCCTATGCCATAGAGATTGGAGAAGTATAGAGTAGAATTAGAAGCATAAATGTCTGTTAAGGAATAAAAGCAAAAACTACCTTTTTCTTAAATACTTATTTATTTTAGAGAAAGAGAGATAGTGTGGGAGGGGAGGGGCAGTGGAAGAGGGACAAAGAAACTTTAGCAGACTCTGTGCTCAGCGTGGAGCCTGTGGAGGTGCTTGATCTCATGACCCTGAGACCATGACCCGAGTTGAAACCAAGAGTTGTGCACTTAACTGACTACATCACCCAGGCATCCCCAAACCCACTGTGTTTTGGAAAAAAACAAAAGCAAAAACAAAAAACAGGCAATTGGCTGGTAAGGGGGTCTTCATGACCCTTCAGGCTTGGGAAGAGCTGATGCTAGACCTTTGATGAGTCAGTTAACCTAAGCCACCAGTAGGCTATTGAATAAAGTTTGTGAGATAAGGACCAGAAAAGATAATGTCTGAGATCTCTTTGCATTTTAATATTCTAGAAATACATTATTTCTGGTGTTCTTCAAATGTGTCCCCCCACACACATACTTTGTATCTCAATTTTCAACTTAAATTATAGCATAGTCTGGCATAGCAACTGGTAGAGCAATCTTTCTTGTAAGATTTTCTGTTACTCATTTGCATAAAATGGAAATTACTGAGATTGCTTCAGAGCACCAGTTTTTCCCCCTCATAGGTCCATGAGAAAGTATAATGTTCTCCAAGGTAATATTTCCCACGAGGATAGTGCCTCATTACCATTTTTCAAAAGCTGTTAGGATCTCCTGAACCGTAAAATGTGATTTAAAAAAAAAAAAAAAGATAAGGCACTATTTTTTTTGGCAGGTGATAATTTGTTTATAGTCACATAAAATTATTACTTTTATACTGGTTCACCTAAGCTAAATTAATGAAACATTTAATAAATTAAAATTTTATGTACTACATTTCTATAAGATTAGAAGCAAAAGTGATATAACTTTGATATGAAGCTATTATAAAGCCACACCTCACACAAATATATTTATGAAAAAACTGTGATCTCTAAGAAATTTTTCTCAATACGTTTTCAAAGTATTACAGACATTTGTTTTTAATTAAGCATCATCAAGTCTCATCAATGTTTTGTTACTCTCCCCAAATATATTTATAAATAGCGGTTGCTTTAATGTAACAGAAATTTTATAAGAGGAAATGAAACACCTTAGTATTTAGTTTATAAAGCATGTTTGGTATCGCCATACATTTTCCAGAACTAACATTATTTCTACTCATGCATCAAGTTCCCTAGAAGGTCACCTGGTCCCTAAATTACATTATGCTTAGCTCTGTATACCATTGTGCCTGGTATGTAGTAGATGCACACTGGATTCTTAGAAGTACAAGTAAATTATTTTGGGGCAAGACATATGTTCCTGCCCTTCTGCCAAACCATACCAGCCTGGGGGAACATCAGCCACTAGCTGGGGGTAATGCTAGAAGATACAATGTGAAGGAAACAACACGGTTTGCCCAAGAGGGCCCTTCAAGAAGTTTGCCTTCCTGGGCCCACCAACCCAAAGCTATTATATCCCAAACCCTGGCCCACCCCAGACCACTTTAAAATCATCCAAGGTGAGGCCTAAAACCCGGTGTGTATGCTCCCTGAATTCTCATGTTCTGAGAGCCTACAAAGACTTCAAGGTGGTCTTCTTCTTACTACAGTATATCTTGTAACATTTTCTCGATCAACAGGTTTCTCTGGTGATCTTTGGGGAAATGGATGGTTGATCATTCGGGAGTTCCCACTGCAGTCAGAAACAGACCCCCTCAGTGTACAATTCAGACCCTTTCCTCAGACTCCACTCCACTCCATTCCCTGAGGCGTGTGGCATTGCTCCAGGGGTCCCTGTGACCATGTGGTCCGATGTGCTCTGCATTTTTCTCTGACCTCAAATTTCCTTTCTTTAGGCTCTCAAATGAGGATTTTTTTTTAATTATCTGAAGTGGTGTGGAAACTCTTATCCTTGGGGAAAACTTGCTTTGTAACCACTCTCTCTACAGAAATCTGTCCAAATTTAACTTGTGATCGTTGTTCTTCCTTATGCATCACTGTCTTTGGCACTTCCGTCAGCTTGCCTCTAAGAGAAGGTTGGGCAGAAAGAGTAAATCTCCATCTCCAGCACGTCCAAAAAGTTGGGGACTTCAGGTCCTATTCAACTGGCCTGTTTTGAGGACAGATAGCTTGAGTCACCTTTTCAGTACAGCCAAATAGCGTTCTCCAGCCTGAGGTGTCACTGCGAACAGCTTCCTTTCATTGTTTCTGCCATCTTGATACAAGGATGTGTCTCAGCTGACAGGGCTGATCTCTGGTCATGCCCCGGAGATATATCCTTTGCACAAGGGTTGTTGTTTCCAGCAAAGGCTGTTCCCAGTGTTCACCATTTGGCGCCATAGCCCAAACACCTGACTCTTCATGTTTTAACCTATGAGTGTATGACCCCAGTAGGGATGGTGCCAGCCAGGACAATGAGAAATTACACTGGCCACTTGGGAGAACCTTGACACAAACAGTACTGTTCATTTGAGAAGCACATAAAAGAAAGGTCAAATAGTCAGCATAAGAGATAGTTCCCTCCAATTCTTACCCCCCTTTCCTTCCTTTTTGTTTGTTTCTTTCTTTTTCTGTTTGTCTGTCTTTCTTTATTTATTTCTTTCTTTCTTCCTTTCTTTCTCTCTTTATCTTAGGGAATAAGAGAGAGATGGATTGTGATTTGGGGTAAAGGCTTTGGCTTCTGTAACTTAGAGTTTTAATTCAAGAGCCCTTGAAAATACTTTGATATGTGGACATATACATTATTGATATTTAAATGATTTATACATATCTGCAACAATAGGAAAATATTTGGGCAGATAAAAGTGACTTGCTCTTGGCACAGAAAATTTGCATTTTATTTGCTCATTTTATTCACATATAAAAATAAGTCAGTCTAGTATAAAAGGCTTTGGTTTAATTCCTCATGAGTTAAGCTTTTACAATTCAGACTTTATTTCTATGGGTCTAGTACATTACCATTATTTTCACAAATTGTTCAGGATTACAAGAATTAAAAAATGTACTTCAATGAATCAAACTGTAAAACTACGTATCTCTTAAAAGAGTTGATCTTATAAATGTTTATAACCCTTCCTGTATAAAGGACAAATGCATTAGATTAAATTATAAGTTCTAGATCTCTATTCAACTTCAAGACTGTAAAATAGCATTACATTATAGTAATTAATAAAACAAAGCTTTATACACCTAGACAAATTCTAACAAGGAAAAATGTATAAACACTGGTGATTTTTAATTTTTAAGCCTTTGCTGCTTATTTTTAGACATAGAATGGTTACAGGTTGAAATGACGTGAAATGTCGTTAAACAATAACACTACCCCCCAACATGTCCATATGTTCATTTGTAGCATTAACTTTGTTAAGGTGATATAAAATGTATGTTTATGGAAAGACATTTAGTCAGACAATTCCTATTTCCTATCTTCAGTTTTCTTTTGTGTTGTTTACTTTGGTTAAAGTTGGTAAAACTATAAATGGTTAAAACAATATCAGATACGATGTTTAAAGAATTATGAATATGTGTAGACTATAATATGGTTGGTTTCTTAAGGAACTTGTTACAGTTTATTAAAGTAGTAAATTCAGTGAGACTCATTTATGTTTATTTAATGTGCTACGAAAGTTAATATTTTAGACTAAAGTTCAAAGTTAAATTCTCATCTATCTGATTTATATTATACTTGTGTATGTCTAATTGCATACATATATGGTATATTAAAATCAAATTAAAAGAACTGAGTGCTTGCCTCAGGAAATATTTACTTGTTCCTGGAAGATGATGAATCAATTAACAACTCTCAAGTGAGCTTAGAGTGTGGAACCAAGATTCCGCTCAGGATGCTGTACTGTGCCCTGGTTGCATGCATCAAACTCTTCCTGGTTCCACACAAGGCCCTCACCCTGCACACCCCACCTCAAGACCACCCGGCCCAGCCTCCCAACCACACAAATTCTTTCTCCAAATCTTCTCACATTGAGAATCTGCTAATATCATTCAGGTGGCACTCTCCCATATTACAGTAAATCTAATAAACAGTTTTATTTGGTGAACATTTCATCTGGTCATCTTTTGTGAATTCAAAGAGCACTAGTATTGTTAATAATCCAAACAATACTTTGATACAAGTGGATAACTTTATGGGAGATAGTAACTAGAATTCTCCAAAAAATAATAGTATTTTGAAATTTGAAATAGTATCATCAAATTTAACCTCAATAATATCTTTAAGATATATCTCATATACCATACATTAAAATAGTTTAGAGAACTATCTCTCATTGAGACAATACTTCAATAATATGAGAAAAAATGAAGGATAGAATTCTGCTTGAAGATATACTTTTAAAAATATAATGTGGCTTCTTTGGTACTGATGAACAGATTAGCTGTGAATGTAAAATTTTTTACTTTTTCTTCTTAAAAAGATTGAACTGAAAGTGAGGTCATTCAGCAGTGCATCTGCCATATGCCGGGGGTGTGACAGAATGAGAACAGTTATAGCCCAAATTAAAATGTCTCATGGTAGTCTCCCAAGTGATTCTGAAACAGAAAAAAATAAAAGCCAAGGTCAGAAAAATGTCACCATTGGAACAAGCTGTCAAGTGGCCTCCAAGGAAACGTGTCCAGATGACTTCTACATACATAAAGTAAGTTACTTAAGTGAGAGGATATAAGTTAAATGTGCAGGCATTAAGCCTATCAAGATTGAAGAAAGACATCTTTCTCTGTCTCCTTTGGGAAGAAAAGATTTACATTTTTTTTCCTACTCCTCCAAACTTCTGGGATGTGGATCAAGAAATTGCCCATGTTATTATGATTTCCAACAAATTCATAATTTGGCATAGGCTTTAGGGGAAAGGGGTTGCTGATATGGTGTTAACTTGCTAGATCTCCTCAGTGGTAATAAACTTGAGACCACTTAATCCAGGAAGTCCTTACCCAGACCGGCTCGCCTCACTGACAGACCTGTCACCCACCTGTTGGTTCATAGGTCAGTTTCGAACTTCTGTCCACATTTTGATGTTAAGAAGCAAGTTAACATGAACTGTTGATTTCCAAAATTCGTAAGACTTGTGGCCACAAAATTTTAATATTTGCCTTAAATATGGGATTCAATAATCTTACAGTTGATGGTTTAAGTGTTTACAAGAAAATGTAGATAGAAATACAGGTTTTTTTAAAAGATTTTATTTATTCATTTGTGAAAGAGAGGGAGAAAGCAGGAACAGAGGGGAAGAGGCAGAGGGAGAGACAAAAGCAGACTTCCCACTGAGCCAGAAGCTCAATGTGGGACTCCATCCCAGGACCTAGAGATCATGACCTGAGCCAAAGGCAGATGCTCAACCATCTGAGCCACCCAGGTGCCCTGAAATACAGTATTTATAGTAACGGAGGGAGTGGGTGATACACAAATCATTTACTGATAGGGAAGGGCAGACGGTGCATACTCACTTCCCGCCCAACTTGCTCAGACAGAAAGTGAGTAAGAGGTAAAGCAGTGTTGGTAGAAAGAAAGACCCAAACAGACCTTGGAACATATGACTCCACAGCTTCACGTCCATTAAACTCTATCCCTACAGACAGTTAAAACCTCATGTCTGAGCTGCTTGGGCTTTAGTGCCTCTATAAAAGTGCCTTAATTAAGTTGCCTTGGAAGGCTGTACCTCTGTCTTTTATCAAAGGTTATTATACAGAACAGCCACATGAAAAAAATCTCCCTATCTTCAGCAAAATTGCAGATTCAGACATTACCCATTATAGTAATGTCTCTTCTAAGATTTTGCACAATAAATTTTGTAACATTTAATGCCATATGTATCTACTTAACTTGTGTACACACACGCACAAACAGAGCCTGGTTTCCATGGCTGTTTTTTTTAATGAAAACCACACAAAACCATATTTTGGTTTTACCTTATCTTTTTGGAAAAGCCAAATTCAACCAAACTGCTTTTCCTCTTTTGACTCCTAAAACCATTTTCCCTGATACTATTTTATTGTTTTTACTTTTATTTGCTCTGCTTGATGGTTGGATGGTAAACAAATGTAAATATTTTGGAAGTTTCCCAGTAACCAATAAATTTTCAGGGGCTCATTTTGAATCTGTAACAGTGACACATACACTTTATGGATTTACTTGTGGATGAAGAAGCTGAGCATTGAAGACATTAATGAACTTGCCCACACTCAAAGGCTAGTGAATGACAGTCCAGGGAGAGTTTTGGTGTCTCTGAGCAGATCTAGCATTCTTTGTCTTATGCCACACTTAGCCTTAGAGAAAGGAGCAAATCAAGCATGCTGAATTTTTTTTTTAAGATTTTATTTACTTGTGTGTCAGAGAGAGCGTGCACAGGCACAAGCAGGGGGACCAGCAGAGGCTGAGGAAGAAGCAGGTTCCCCACTGAGCAAGGAGCCCAATGTGGGGCTCAATCCCAAGACTCTGGGATCCTGACCTGAGCTGAAGGCGGACACTTAACTGACTGAGCCACCCAGGTCTCCCTAAGCACCCTGTTTTCAATGATCTCCCTACTGCCTCTATCATAGCCTAAACTTGTTTGCTATATCCAGTTGGATTTTGGAGGCTTTCTCTATCTTAAATGTGTATTCCACAATGTGGAGATCACCTTAGACCACCTTTGGAGGCTAAAGACACGTGCTAGAAGCTCTAGCTTTCAGAGAGGCACCTGACAGCTGTAGGAAGACCCGTCGCTCAGTAGTCTGCAAACCATACACGTGCATGCCCAAACACAGAAACACACACACACACACACACACACACACACACACACATTCTGGAAATTATTTTTGATATCTATGTTATTAATATTATCTCAATTTCTTTTTAAAACACTTTTTAGGACAATAAAGTAGAGTGTTCAGGAGCATTGGTCTAGAAGCATCAGCTCCAAATGAAAAAGAAATTCACTGTTTCAGACTACTGTTAATGATGATGAAGGGTCCGCAGTCCCTGCAAGTGATTAGTATCACTGATGGGGAGCCTTGATACACAGTTATTAGAGAGATTTATAGAGATTTCCCTCTGGTATAATCTATTCTACAAAAAACCAAGAGAGATTTAAAATGTTCACTCTCCCAAAGGGGAAAAGTAAAGAAAAACTGGGAAGAGACACCTGCCTTTTGGCCTCAGGCATTCATGAAATGTCGTGTCACTTGCAACATTAGAAAAGGAAACAGTGTATTTCAGGGTTCATGATTAAGGATTGCAGCAGACTGTCTGGGAGACCGATGGCAACTGACACGTATTATATCATCTCCAAACAAAAGCGGAGTGTCCGTTATGATGGCAGTCACTGAAGCAATGACATTTAAAAATAAAATTTAAGAAGGTAAAAGACATAAGGATGGTGAAAATAAGATGTAATATTGTAAGTACCAAATGGAGGGATGCTCAGACCATCCCCAAAGAAATGAAAACATGTCAGCAGATTTGAATTTCAATGAACTAAGGGCTATCTGCTTCTATAGGGAAAGAGTGTCTTTTCTGCCTGATGCACAGAGTAAGCCACTTGATTCGGAATTGTGCACGGAGGAGAGATGATGCTGTAAAATTCAAATGAATCAACTTTGGGGAGAAATAAACAAGGCTATTGAAAGGATCCCAAATTTGATTCATATATTTTTAATTCAGAAGAGAAAATCTGAGTATGTACATATAAAAAAGCACACTTATATAGATGAGGCTATGCATTTAGAAGAATCTGTTATTCCTTGCACTCTGGTATTACTAAAACACAGTATTTGGAGAAACAGGTGAATTAAAAATGGAAGCCACATTGTATTTCAATATAATTTGCATGTGAACACATGCATTAGTTTTCTATTGCTGCATAACAAATATCCACAAACTTAGTTGTTTAAAACAACATCCAATTATTATCTCGGCTTATGGCTTGTCAAGGTCTACTTCTCAGGATCTCCCAAGGACGTGCTGTTTTCCATTCTCTGACACTCTGCCCTTTCCCCTGCTCTACTTTCCTGCTTAGCACTTTTCATTATTCATATCCTGCATGAAAAGATTTCCTCCCTAGTTAACTATGCATTCCAAGAAACAGAGATTTCTGTCTGTTTTGCTCACTACTGTATCTCTAACACCTAATACAGTCCCTGGCATATAATAGGTACTCAATAAATATTTGTGGAAAGAAAGACTGAATGAATCAATTAATTGTAGGGTTAGATGGGACCATGAGGAAGAGTTAAAAATGTATATGCTCTTTAAGCATAGTAGCTCTAGGACTTCCCACTATTTAACTCTCTCTTGGCCTTTGCTTCAGTGTATAAAGCACAAGGGATTTGTTAGGAGGGAATTCTCTTCTTCCTCTCTCCGTGCTAAGCACACCATTGCTAAGTCTGTGTCTACCCAACCTACAATTGGTTTGCGAGCAACTCAGGAGCCTCCCAGGTGTAATCTGAAATTGGTCCCCATACTTGGAGGACAGGGAGAGACTAAAGGAAGAGGCAGGCTGTGCTAGGTTGGTAGATGGCAGGTTTGATGAGCACGAGAACTTGCAGGGACATGCAGGACATGTCTCTGGTGGCTGCAAGATGAGGCGATCTCTCATTGCCTGTCACATCTTGAAAGTTTATAACGCCCTCGCTGGACTCAGTCATCTACACAGTCCATGTGGTTTCAATCCCACCTAACTATCTCAAGGCTGTATTTTGAGGGCAGCTTCTGGAAACAGGAAAGACAAGTGAAACTCATATTCCCAGTTAGGGAAGCAGGTGAAGAGCCTCCAAGTGCCCAGGTCAAGCCCATGGGTCAACGAGTGATCACATGTTCTTGATGACCTTCGCCAACACCCATCCTCCCCTGACACACTGAGGGCCAGTTACTTATCTGACTAGTCTGATCAATATTTGCTATTCGGAGGGCCCCAGACCTTAACACAGTAATAGTCTTGCCCACTGATCTTTCCCTTTGCACGTGGAACTAAACATATGGCCACTGGAGTCATTCCCTGGGCCTTTCTTGAACACTGTACAGAAACAGCACCAGTGTGTAGATAGATGTAGGGGAACATGGAAGCCCTACTAAGAGTTCCAACCTAACCCAAAAGCTCAGTTCAGCTTTTCCAGAGTGGGATCAGTATTTCCTGTCCTTGCCTTGAGAGCGTCAATGGAAGATGGTGTTTCTCAGAGTACGACAAGGGCACCTGGGACCTCTGACCATTCTACCATATAACACACTGGCTAAACCATACCCCAGTCACTAACAGGGATCTTTCCAAAACATTTATGCTATGAACATAATATGACAGGAGCTCAAATTAGGTACTTGTATAGAATAAGAAAGTAGACCCATCAGATGACAATGGTTAAGAGATTTGTTTCTACTATTAAAATGTAAAAAGACTGAAGAAGTGTTCATAAATCAGGCACGTGAATAAGTCAGGGGGCTTCTCCCCACAATGTATTGGACATATTTGCTTTAAAAAATCAAGAACATCAGGAAAAATAACAGAGCTAACAGATCAAATTGAATTTTGTTCTGGGTTTTCCTGCAAGTACTGAATAATTTTACAATAGTGTGTAATAGGGGCCTGTGGTAGCCCCAAGCAGAAGATGGTCTTGATGACAGGTATTTCCAGATATAAGCAGTGAGCCTTCCATCTCTTTCTCCCCTCTGCTCTCTACTTCATGGTCTGGCCTGTTTATTTGAGGAGGTGTTATATGGGGTGGGGGTCGGGGGGTGGGGTTGGAATGGATGCGTGTGTGGATATGAAAAAATGCCACAATGTATGAGAAGTCCCCTTGGCTATGCAAACTTTGGGGAAAATGTAATATTCCTCTATGTATTAGGGGTGAGATATCAAATAAACCAACAATACTGCACTCCCATCTGAAGTCTGCTCCACATGGATGAATCTCTCCATTGCAGATTATTCTCACTCTCCTCAATTTCCGCAACGGGCCCAGGGGAGGCAACAGCTGTGGAGGGGAGTTCAGCGGGAGCCAGGGTTTTGGTGGGTAAGGTGGGGCACGTACTGAGGGTCTTCTAGCAGCCACACTCAGAACAGCCCAAGCTTGCTGGAGATGGACCTCGGGCTACTTTCATTCCTGTGTGAATGAACAGCACCCAGATATTCCAGGGCTGACACGTGAGGGATGCTTATACCTTTCAAAAAAGCTGTTGGGAACCTTCCAGAATGCTCCTTCTCCTGCACTTGTGCCCTTCTCACAAGCTGCCACCTTCCTCAGATTCAGGACCATGAAGCAACCCACCTGCGGCTTCCCAGCGGCCCTGCCTCAGAGAGACTGGAGCTTACAGAGCACCCCTGAAGCACCATCAGGCAAGGACATGACTCTGTCGGCATAAGGGAATGAGCCAAGACACAGACACAGGGTCTCCATTTGGATCTTTGTCTGTACTCAGATCCAATCGATCAGACTTGCAGAAAATAACTTAAGACTCCTGAATTTTGAATTTTTGTATACCTCGGTACACCTAACAATAAAAGATAAAATAAATATGGTTTTAAAATGCCCACAAGTTTGAAATTTAGACTTTAGATATTTCTTACTGGGCTGGTGACAGAAATAATTTGGATGCTGAATCCTAAAATAACTCATTCATCAAGGCGCTATTTTGTCAAGTTCTAAAGGTTTTTATAATGGCCTAGTTGCTGGTTCTCTACTCTTCGTTTTCAGTTTCTTACATTCATAACTGTGTTCTTTCAGGAGATTACCCTCTCCTGTGTTTCTAATAATTGTGAGTTTATGCATGGAAGGAAGGAAAATGCAAAAACATTCCTTTTCTTCTCAAAGGATGCTTGTGGATTTAATCACAAGAAACAGATACTCTCTTTGAAATCTTTGAAGATACAGACCCAAATCAACTTCATTTGTGATGAGTAAGGGACAGGCAGGGCTAGGTAGGGAGAGATTGGGGGCTCTGTTATCAGCCTCCCAGAAATCCCCAGAAATGTGGAGGTGTGTGGAAACTGGAGATAAGGGAACAAATTGGACCATCCTGCCCTAGGTGTGTGGGTGGGTGTCTTTTTTTATGATAATCACCTGTGACCAACAAGGAATAACCAGACCTTTAAAAGGAAGGAAGCCATTGAAAGTGTTATCACTAGTCCTTGCTCAATGGGGATAGCAATAGAAATGTTAAGAGAATTTAAGTTCCCTGTTTAGCTTTCCATAAAAGACCAACCCTCAAGGTTCTCCTTGGCAACCCTCGGGACCCCTCTCATTTCTCAGAGCTTTTTCTGGATCTTCAATTTAAACTTCTATCTTTTTACTCTCTCTTGTCCTTGAGGTCCATTCTTCAATTCCGTGAGACAAGAACCTAGCTCTCTGGCATCAGTATCATTTTGATTAATTAGATGCAGGTACCCCCCACCCCCGCCCTGTGGAAAGAGAATACTCAGGATGGAGTATTATAGAATAGAGTTTTAGCATGCGTGTGCGAGCTTCCGTTCCAAACCATCAGAATCACCTTAACCGCTGAAGACAAGGTACGGTCCCTTGGCCTCCACACCAAAAGCCCTGAAAAATATAGTCAGAGATGATACAGAGATAGACAGATACGCCCTTCTAGCAAGTCTCTAGGTTTGTGAATCGCTAGCATAGAGTGACAATAATCCAATTAAGAAGTCATCTGCCAGTTTATATGCAGCAGAGAAGAAAACAATCTCACATAAGGAGAAAATTCAATGAATCAGGTTTGCACATTGGTTTACTCAAATACATTCATGTTCATGGATAAGAATATTTTAATAATATAACAGTGAAAACATAGAAAACTGTAATGGCATTTTATTGAGCACCTAGTGTTGAGAACAAAGGCAAGAGAAATGGAGATAAAATGAAATTTCCTTCCAACTTGCAGCCCACAGATAAATACCTGAGACGTGCAGAGTGTGACGTTCCTCGAAGAACCCACAGGACTGTGGAAAAATAATCAGACCTGCGAGAGACCCAGTAACACTCGGAGAAGTAGGAGAACTCGGATTTATTTCACGCCTGCGGACCCAGATGAGCTCACGCTTGAAGTTCTGGGCCCCCAGCCACGGGATTGTCGGGCTTTTACAGGAGACTGCGGGCAGTCAGGTTCCAAGGGGGCTGTGCTGACTGCTGGGAGGTGGGTTTAAACTGGGGGAGCAGAGGCTGCTTCAGGCAGGACCAGTAGTGCAGGGAGCCTGTGGCAGGAAGCCTGTTTACAGAAGCAGAAAAGGCTGGTTATCTCTTGTTCGCAGTAGGGCTTCTGGTTATCTCTAGCTTATTCTTAGTAACTTTCCATCTTCTGGGGCCTCCTGGCCTGGGCGTGCTCTGGGTAATTTTCCTCTTCAATAGCTGCCATAATGTGGATGCTTTCCTAGAGACTAAAAGCAGCCTGAGTTTGATCTGAGCCAGCCATCCAGGATCCTGCAAATCTTCTTTAACGTATGGAAATCCCTTTAGAGACTTCCTTTCTACCCCCATCCCCAACTTAAACGTATGGGAGGAACAACTCTTCTCATAATCTCAGTGCAGCTTTTTCTGCCCCTGTCCTGTTCCTGTGATTTAATAAAAACACTTTTTTTGCACCAAAACCATCTCAAGAACTCTTCCGTGACTGTTCACTCAATGGCCCCACATCACCTACTCCAAGTCACTTCGCTCTGTATTTGTGTATTTTTAAATATAGATACATTTTTTACCTTTTCACTGAATCGGTTCAGAGTAAAATGATGTATTCTTCAAAGCCAGTGCATGAAGACATAACTTAATCCTGAATAACCTGTATTATGCAAATTATAACAAAAATAACTGAAGAGAAGACATAAGGCTCTTCTCTCTTTTATTCTAGGCTTTGTGTAAGATGTGAAGAAGGGAATGAGGTAGATTGATTTTATATTATATGTTTGTTTGTTATGGATCTTGGAGATACAGCAGAAACCAGAATAGAAATAATCCCCATGTCAGAAAACTTTCACTCTATAAAAAACTGATACTAAACAAGAAAGATACTCTGTAGTGGTAAGTGTTATGTAGAAATAACAGAGGGGCTGTGCTTGGCCAGTGGCTGAGTGAATAATTGAGACTCCGAGAAGTTGGTGTTGTAATCAAGTCTGCAGGGTAATTCAGGGTAAAACATTTTTATATACATCTTTTCTTTTAGGACTTCCATACACAAATAAGTTTTGTGTGTTTTAGAGTGGAAAAAGAATCAAAACAAAAAACTTCTGACAATTGCCTACAGACATTTCCCCAAGGAAATCTGACAAATACCGCTGGTTTTCAAGTTAAATAATTCAGTGGCTTTAAAATATTGTGATCATTGCTCTTACTGGGTGTAGAAATTTAAAAATATTTGAAAAAAAAAAACATATCTAAAGCCACATCATTATGCAGGTGTATGAGAAAAATACACGTACATATGGATACGCATGCGTATGTATTTCTGTATGTATATGTAATCCTTAAAACATGTTGAGAATTTCTCAAGATGAGTACACTGCATTTTTTCATGGATATGGCATATTTATTTAAATAAATATCTACTTTTTTATGTTGACAGAGTATGATATGCAATTTAGAATTTTATTAAGAATGAGGAGGTCTTCCTTTTGTTTTCATAAGTTCAGCTTCAAATTTAAGACTCGCAGCAAAAAAAAAAGACTAAACAAAAGTAAAGCTTCTTCAAATATATGATATCAAATAAAATTATCATATAAACATGTGGCTTTCATATCTTTATGTCCTTCTATTGACTTGATCTAATATATTGTAGTGTATGAACGATTCACAGTTAAGACTGAAATTTGGCATTGGGCCCTGTAAAATGAAAAATATCATGGTCTTAAGCATATATATATATATATATATATATATATATATATATATATGGGGTGTGTGTGTGTGTAGGTAGGTGTGCGTTTTCAAACTGACAGGTACTTGGGGGAGAAGGAAGGGGCCAACTGGTAATTTACTCTGTAGGGATCACTTTTGTCTGTGAGTCACAGACGGCGTGGGGTCCAGGGTGTGGGAAGGAATTTTCCATACAAAACGATGGTAATGATAGCTCCTCATGTGGGACAGCAGGAACGGTTCCTCAGCATTACAGAGCCCAAGCCACATGGCACTTTGGTAAAAGGTTAAAAACATCTGACGTAGGAAGAAGGTAGCAGCCTTCTATTAACTAAAATGCTTTGTGTTAAAATAAGTACTGGGCATTCCCAATGGATATTTTAAGTGACTCTAAGTAACTATTATGCACAATGGTGTTTTGTTAAACCAGTTCTCCTTGATTTAAAATTTGAAGAGACCGAGCTGCTTTGGTAGTGTTTCTTGCCCTTAACTTTACTGTTCCAGTTTTTAGCATAGAGAAGATAGTTCAGAAATAGTCACATCAACGGGGACAAGCGGAAACATACTCTTGCTTATATCCCACAGTTGTAAACATTTCTATAATGTTTTTCACAAAAACTGAGTATCAGAGTATTTACATGGTTTGCTAACATGGATATGCTTATAGGTTAACCCATTTTAAGTGATATTCTTTTAAATTCTTCTAAACATCATGTAATGATAATACAAAATTCAAGTGCACATGATTATCACAGAGGGAAAAAATTATGGTTCCTTAAGATTCATAAGAAAAGGGGCACCTGGGTGGCTCAGTGGGTTAAAGCCTCTGCTTTCGGCTCGGGTCATGATCCCAGGGTCCTGGGATCAAGCCCCGCATCGGGCTCTCTGCTCCGCGGAGAGCCTGCTTCCTCCTCTCTCTCTCTGCCTGCCTCTCTTGCCTACTTGTGATCTCTGTCTGTCAAATAAATAAATAAAATCTTAAAAAAAAAAGATTCATAAGAAAATGAGCGCAGATCCTATGGGTACAGGTCTGGAGGGACTGACATCCTTTTGTGGTACAAAGCATGTGAAATTTAGAGTCTTAACAAAATTAGGTTTTGAGTTCTTATTCTTAGTGTATCCAGTACATAGTAGGTATAAAAAAATATGAAAAAAAAAGTTGCTAGTGAGGTTTATTGGAAGGAAGAATGTTATTTTGAAGAAAAAGAGAAAAGATTATTTCTAAGGGGAGAGCATATTCATTACAGGGTTGGGTAATTTACCTAAAGAAAATGCCTTCCTAAGTCTTTTTATTTGAGGATTTGAGAAGATGAAACTGTTCTTGGGTATGGTTTAGTTTTCTCTTTTTAACGCTATATTTACTGCTATACAACATAGGGCCATATGTGCACACCTGGATTTTAAGGCATCATTCTACAAGGAGGAGACTGAAACCAAAGATCTGACGGAGAAAAGTCGACCTCATCAAATTGTGGCAGCAGGATGTTCTGAAGACAATCTAGGCAAAATGAATTTCACGAAGCAGAGATAATCAAGCAACTGTATGTAGCTTTCAGCTTACTTTACCTTTACGAAGACTTTTCTTTTTTGGAGCAGTTTTAGGTTAATGGCAAAACTAAAAGAAAAGTACAGAAATTTCCTATATACATTCTGCTCCCCTTGGCAGGTACGGCCTCCCCCACTATCAACACTCCCTCCCCCAGTGGTACGTTTGTTACAATTGATGATGCTACATTGACACATCATTATCACTCAGAGTGCATAGTTTACATCGTATCACCCTTGGTGTTGTACATTCTAGGGTCTTGGGCAGGTAAATGACATGTATCCGCCATTATGTATCATACAATCCTGAAATTGCACTATCCTAAAATTTCTCTATCCTCTACCCATTCATCCTCCCTCTCTCCAGTCCGTGGAAGCCAATAGTCTTTGAGACTGGCTATGTAGCCTTTCCAGACTGACTTGTTTCACTTAGTGATATGCATTTAAGTTTCCTCCATGCCTTTTTATGGTTGGATAGTGCATTTCTTTTTAGCACTGAATAATATTCCCTTCTCTGGATGGACCACAGTTTATCCATGCACCTACCAAAGGACATCTTGGTTGCTTCCAAGTTTGACAATTATGAATAAAGCTGCTATAAACATTCATGCACAGTTTCTTCATAGGGACATATTTCCCATTCCTTTACATTAAATTCCAAGGAACATAATTTTAGGATCATATGGTAAGAGTATGTTTAGTTTTATAAGGAACTGCCAAATTGTCTTCCAAAGTAGCTTCTGAAATGGTTCTATTTTGTATACCCACCACAATGTAGCTTCAATTTTAACTTTTTTTCCTCTACTGGCTTGTACTGTAAAACATCCCTATTAATTTAACCATAAGTAAACATCCACTCTTTATTATGGCTTGTGCTAGTAGTGGTATTGTGGAATGCTGGAAGAGAGGCACTGATTAGTATGACTCAAAGCAGTACAGAAAGAAAATGGTATCCATAGAACTCAAAAAATAAAGAAGCAGTGGTTCACTGGAAGCAAGAAATAAGAACCAGCGGAACCCAAGGAAAACATAAAATCCTTGGGAATCTGAAAGATAGTTCATGGAAAGATGATCCCTGGATTCCCATATTATATTGGGTATGAGCTCAGATCACCTTAGATGAATATTAAAGGACAATTAGACATGTAGACCTCCCCATATTGATACTCACATATCTTTCAATGTGAGATGCATACACAGTGAAACTTGAGTACTTAGCAAAGGCTTTTCCATATGACTTATGTTGATGTTTTCTCTAGTCATGAATTTCTCACTTATCTTCAAAAGTATGTGGGCAAAGCAAAGACTTCCTCTTGGGGCACCTGGATAGCACAGTCTGTTAGTGTCTGCCTTCGGATTAGGTCATGATCTCAGGGTCCTGGGATTGAGTCCTTGCTCAGTGGGGAGACTGCTTCTTCCTCTGCCTCTGGCCCAGCTCACACTCTCTGTCTTTCAAAGAAATAAATAAAGACTTAAAAAAAAAAAAAAAAACCTGTAAAGGCTTCTTCACACCGCTTATATTCCTTTGGTGCCTCTCCCCTGTGTGCTCTTACATGGAGACCAAGTTTTGGAAACTCACGGGAGATTTCCCAGACTTCCTACATTCCCAGTGCTTCTTTCCACTGCGAGCTGTCATATGTTTTGTGAGAAATGAGGAACAGACAAAGGTTTCCCCATCTCCTTTACATATGTGTAGAACTTTTCCGTCTGACCTCTGCCTTATGCCTAAAAGGATAAAGGCCAATCAAAGGTGTTGCTGCAAACCCTCTCCATCCAGGGTTCTCCCAGGAGTCCTGGGAGGGACACCTGTAGGCTTGCCCATATTCCTCATACTAATAGGAGTTGTACCCAGGTGGATCTGCTATGACTTTGTGGGATGTAGGATCCCTAAGGGCATTTCATACTATTTTCATGGAGTGTCATTCCAGTGGGACTTTTTTTTCAGCATCATAGATTTGGAATCTGGTGAAAGGTTGCCTTACATTGATTATCCTTTTTACTGTCATTTAAGAGTATCCATCAAGTGACTTCTCAAATGCCTCTGCTTATTTTTATGAGGAACTTCAATGCCATAACATGCCAAGTTTCTTTTAAATGGAGGGCTAAGAAACATTCCTGGCAGTTTTTCTTACTTTCTTGTTTTGGAAGTTTTCCTCCATGAATATACCGCTAAGGAACAGACTCAATGGTTTTAAGTGGAGTTTCATACTCAACCGGGGCCAGGCTCCTGGGATTTTTGAGTATCATGTCACTGCAGAGGTTACTTAGATCAGGATTCAGCAAGGTTCACTCCTGTTGAGGAATGTGCACAGCCATTTCCTCAAGGACCATAGATCCATAAATAAGGCAGACGTGGGCATCCTGGACCAGCGCAGGCAGTGCTAAAACTGGGGATGGAAGACCAAGGATGCAAGAGTGTGGGGTAAGGCAAGATGCCTGTCAATACATTCTTCAAGAGAAATTGATCCCAAGAGGTACTGCTGATATCTACCCATAGTGAAGGAACATTTCCTAGTTCAAACATCTAAAGATCTCTTGGGGCATCACTGATTGCATCAAGGAGGCAATTTATAGACAAAGAACTAAAATGAGTGGAAGCAGGGCCATCCTGAGAAAATTTGCAGGGAGATGAAAAGATCTTGGGCTGCACACCTGAGTGGTTCAGTCGGTTAAGCATCTGCCTTCAACTCAGGTCATGATCCTGGAGCTCCTGAATGGAGGCCCCATCAGGCTTCCTGCTCAGCAAGGAGTCCGTTTCTCTCTCTGCCCTTTACCCTGCTCATGCTCTCTCTCTTTTTTTGCTCTTCCTCTCAAATAAATAAAATCTTAAAAGAAAAAAAAAAAAAAGGAAAAAGAAAAGAAAAGATCTTGGGCCATAAAAATAGGCAGGGAAGGTGGTATTTACCTACTTTTTTGCTTTCTAACTATGTTCAAGGGAGCACAGAGGTGGTATGGCATGGCCTAGACTCTTTAATTTCCTAGTCTTGAAAGAAGCGAAAAGCCTGTCACAGTTTCCCAATCCCCTTCCCATACTGGGAAATTCCTCAGTTTAAAGTGACATCAGGCCAGGCTCCTGCCACTTGTGAATCCCTGCTTACTAGTTCTCATGCTCTCTTAGCCCTCTGGGGCCTCCGAGCATTCTATTTCTAATATTTGGTCTGGGTTGTTTTCAGTTTATGATTACTTGGAAATAACTAATGTGTCCAGACTAATTTAGGGTTGAATAGTGGTAAAACAAATCAGTGCTCATTGGACAGCAGTTTGGGTCAGTTCAACATAATAAAAAAATAACAGATAATTTAGACTCACACTTAGGGTCTTTAGTCCTAAGTCTTTATTTAAACCTTACTTACTTACTTTATTTAAACCTTACTTTACTTAAACCTAAGACTTTATTTCTTTCATACTAAACTGTCTTTTACTATTGTGAGTATCAGTCTTTCCAACTACTCTAATTATATAACAGTAAACTTAATTTGCTTCCCCAGGGTCAGGGACACTCAGTTTTGGTGTCTTTGTACTCACATTCCTAGTTTGAATTTTTTTTTATACTATTTACTTTTTATCTTGTGAAGATTTGCCTATTTCGATTATTATTATTCTTTTTCTATTTCAAATATTTATATATCTCAAAGTATTGGATTTTTTTTTCCCAACTTATCCCTGATGTTTCTTAAATTGTTCATTTAACTCTTATTGTTGTTATAGGTAAGACCAGGATCCTAAGGCAAATGAAAACAGAATTTGAATCACTTTATACACCCATTTCTGAATAACAGACCAGATAGCCTGAACAAACCTTCACCAAGCAATTTGAATATATCAGTAGCTCCCACAATTTAAAGGGCAGTTTTGAAATCTCTTAATATAAATAAATGTTTAAATTCTACCTTATGTCTCCCAGAGCAGAGTAATTGCTGTTGCTGAGAAAGCTGACACTTACTGGAATCGCGTCTCTGCAGGAACAACACATTTTCAGACCATTTGTCATCATTTCCTGTCGCTCCGTTCCACAGTAGCAGCTGTAAGAAAACTGTTTCTGATGTTGCTGTGGGCTCTTAAATCTCTGGAAAGAACATTCCTTGGAAAGGCTTTTCTGTGACTGTGTTTCCATATAACACATGGTCTAGTAAGAAGTAGAAGTTAGAAACTACTGAGCTTGAATCACATAGTAACCTTTTGTGGCTTTGAAGGAGCTTCTTTGCTCCTCTGTGAAATTATCATCACTGACTAATGCTCTCTGTCCTCCCAGCCTCATCTACCTCAACCATCAATAAAGCTGAGACTTCTCCCTCATAGAGCACGTTTCCCATTGCCTCCTCCCATCCCCAACAAGCAGTATGTCCGTAAGAAAACATCAATATTCCTAGCTTCAGACACAACTTGGAAAAATATGACTTTACCTCAAGACAATTTTTTGGGGGGGGGGGCACTATTATGATCTCCATATTTAGCAAAATGCCTGATTGATAGCAATATATCAATAAAATATTTTTAAATTTTATTTTTATGGTTTTTTAACTCCAGTATAATTTAGTGTTATATTAGTTTCAGGTATACAATATAGTCACTCAACATACTCTCTAAAAGTTCTCTTAGTGGATATATAACTGTAATATTTTGTGCATATATGTAATTGTGAATATGTCACATGTGTATACATGCAATACTTAACAGTATTGGTTTAAACAGCTCCAGCAATATGAATAAATCTATACATTGCAGAAACAAATAGAATTTCAAATAAACATTGATTACAAACTTAATACACAATGAAAGAAAAAAATGAGTGAGTTCTACTGTTTGGTATGCTGGTTTTGGAGAGTATAAAGGAGGATCTAAGGAATATTAAAAATATTATTTACTCGAAATGTAGTTCTTCAGTTAATTTCTTACATAAAATTCAAACTTAGAAGTTTATGGTTATCTACATCTATATACCTATGATCTGTTTATTTTATTTTATTTTTTATGATCTACCTGTTCAGGCTAAGATATTAATAGGAAGACACAATGATTGGAAAAATGAGACGATCTTTTAGGAGACAGCCTAAAGAATAAATACCTTTCTTTTTTTTTGTTTTGTTTTGTCAGAGAGAGAGGGAGAGAGAGAGAGCGAGCACAGGCAGACAGAGTGGCAGGCAGAGGCAGAGGGAGAAGCAGGCTCCCTGCCGAGCAAGGAGCCTGATGTGGGACTCGATCCCAGGACGCTGGGATCATGACCTGAGCCGAAGGCAGCTGCTTAACCAACTGAGCCACCCAGGCGTCCCGAATAAATACCTTTCTAAAGAATAATGTATTAGCATAGAGACTAACTTCTTGATTATTGTTTTCAGCTATTGTAGATTTCGAGATATATATTAAAGCTACTTATAAAAAGAAAAAAACTCGGGGCGCCTGGATGGCTCAGTGGGTTAAAGCCTCTGCCTGCAGCTCAGGTCATGGTCTCAGGGTCCTGGGATCGAGCCCCACATTGGGCTCTCTGCTCAGCAGGGAGCCTGCCTCCCCTTTCTCTCTGCCTGCCTCTCTGCCTACTTGTGATCTCTGTCTGTCAAATAAATACAATCTTTAAAAAAAAAAAAGAAAAACCTCATTAATGCAACTTTATTCATGCAGAAGCAGAGAAAGGAAGCGGGTGAAAATGGAGGTCAGAAGAATATACTGGAAAGTGGTTTATATCCTGCTCCCATTACCTGAATTACCTGAAGATGCCAAGGATTGGGAGGATGGATATACTTGCCCGTGATCCCTGGACAATCAATTTACCCTATTGTTCTATCAAGAATATTAGAAACGAACTCTGGAAATAAAATCTGGAGTGTATGGAACACATGGCTGGCTCCGTCAGTCAGTATGTGGGTCTTGATCTCAGGGTTGTGAACTGAAGCCCCACATTGAGTAGAGAGATTACTTAAAAATGAAAATTTCTTGTAAAAGTCTGTAGTGTATTGCTGAAAATAAACTTTCATGTAGATGTTTTTGAGTACTTCAAATTTTATGAAAGATAGTTTTGGATTGAGTTGTGTTATGAAATCTGAAAGAAATCATTATGGATTTAAGTGAAATAAAGTAATGAGTACAGTAAAAATCAGTAGGACTGCTAAAAGAAATAAAGGGAAATCTCATATTATTCCAATTAACTTTAATGTTTAGACTTTTGTTGTTGTTGTTGTTGTTGTTGTTGTTAAAAATCACGGCTAGAGACAAACCAAGAAACAGACTCTTAACTATAGAGAACAAATTGATGGTTTTGAGGGGAGGTGGTTGTGGGGGTGGGGAATGGGTGAAACAGGCAATGGGGGGGTGGGGAATGGGTGAAACAGGCAATGGGGGGGGAATGGGTGAAACAGGCAATGGGGAGCAAGGAGGGGGCACTTGCCACAATGAGCTCAAGTGATGTATGAAAGTGTTGAAGCACTATATTGTACACCTGAAACTAATGTAACATTGTATGTTAAGTACACTGAATTAAAATAAAAAATGAAATAAAATAAAATAAAGCATGACTGTATTTTCTAGGATAGATATTCTGTGTTTAGATATATAAGTGTTCCCTAAAACTGTGAAAACAAATGCATTTTCTTTATAAAATTGTAAAATGACAATATTATTTGTATGATTAGTGTCAACTGTAATTTTATACATAAAATGATTTCAGAAAAGCCTTTTAAGACTTTAGATAATGACTAACATAACTGTCATGTGTAGGAATTTTCTAATTATTTGGTCTTACTTCAAACATTTAAAATTTAAAATAATCTAAACACAAAAATAATAATATTTTTGGGATTGTAACACAGACATGTTTAAAAATAACACAAGAAGAGAAAGTAATTGAAAGTAAAATGTTCTGAAGTCCTAGCATTACTAAAAATGATTAAATAAAAATTTATATTAGACCTGGTTAATTCAGGGAACCATTTTGTAGTAAATCAAGAATACAACAATGCTGATTGAAGATAAGATACAAAATATAGTTTAATGAATGACAGAATAAGGCATGCATATGTGCATACATTTATATATATATAATATGCAACAGAGAACATTAATAAATCAATAGAGAAATAAAATTGATGTACACATATCAAAAAATGCAAAAAAAAAGTATTTAGGGTGTTCCTGTACAACACCAGAGATATGTAAAGCAAGAAAATTTGGAAAGCAAAACAATTGTAGTAGACAGTAAGTAACATTTTAGTATTTGATAATTATATTACAATGAATCTTATATTTTGCTATACCAGGCAATGTAACACATTCATAAAACCCTGAGGCAAATTAAAAATAAAAAGGATCCCAAAATAAGGGAAAAATGAAATGATAATTAGGAAAATCAATCTAACAGCAAACAAGAAGTGGAGATGAAGGAACATAAAATGTTTGATCAAACATTTTTTGATCAACATTGAAGTGGTTTTGATTGTTGGTTAATTCTTTTTTATCCTGGACCCTTCACACGCATTCAAACAGTAGCCCTGAATTTCTAGACTTCACACATCTGGGAAGGAATGATAAGGATAAAATTAAAAAGTCAGTTCACTAATTTAAGGATTCAATATAGGTTATCTGAGTCACAGAACAAACTAGATTTTGATTAAAAATTATTATGGTGTTTGAACTTTGAAGGTTTAGTGCATACCATTTTTGCCACAAGTAATAGATATAGGAAATACACAATAGATTAAGAATGAAAGGTTGTTTTTGTTTTTGTTTTTGTTTTTTTTGTTTTGTTTTGTTTTGTTTTGTTTCTTTTCTCTCTTTCAAAGGCGTTCCTACTTCCTCTGAGGGAGGGAGTAGAGGAGAACAACCATTGCCTTCAGTTGAGACCAAGCCCAGTTGAGACCCACATGCTGGCCCCAGTCCTCCTGGGGCTGGCCCAGAGTGATACCTGGGAGTGTGGAAGTCAGGTGACTGTGGTCTTCTTCCTTTGCAGGCCCACAGCTGAGCAGGAAATGTACTCCTGAAAATGCACTTAATGGATATGCACAGGTGTTTCATCCTCACCTGGGCCTTATTTAGATTTTGGACTTTGAGCTGATGAGATTCACAGGAAATGTTGGACTTGAGGTTGATGGGATGATTAGAGTCGGTTTAGTTGGAGAAACTGGACTTTGAGCTGATGCGTGATGCACTGAGACACTGGGGAGCTTGCCAAGGGGCAGATGTCTGAGATGAGTGTGATTTTTCAGGAGTCACAGGGCTGACTGGGGATGGTGCTTGCCCAGTCTACAGAGTTTGAGCTGTGAGCCAGGAAACTTGTGTTACTTTGTTGTGCAGTAATAGAAAACAAATACAACTGTGTTCAGAAATCTATTCTACAAGTAGCTGATTCCTGCTTTACCATTTACTCAAGTCTCTGACCACATGTTCACTACCATCTGTAGCTAGTATCTTTTTACTTCTCACTTAATTTCAAATTCATTGTATAAGAGTTTTCTTTTAATATATTTTTTCTGAAATAAGTCTGTATCTTTAACCATGGGTCTCTGTGTCTTATAAATTATATCACCTTCTAATTGTTTCTGGAAGCTTCCAGGATGATTTTTATTTATCAAATACCTCTTCTTTCCTCTCTAAGCAATCTCTGCTTCTTCACAAATCCTTCTTTTAGGACAATTCGTTTTCTCCAGCCACCCCATCTTAAAACTAGATTTTGACTTACTCCTCTACCTGCTCTGAGGGCAATGGCTCTTACTGTTGTTGGGTTTGTAATCCCTTGTAGTCTGTCCAATTTTTGGTTCTTCTCCCCTCCACTCCCCCAAGTGAAACTCAAAGACACACTCCTTGTTGAATCTCACATACAATTTAAAGGAATTCACAATGAGTGAATGAGTTCTCCACAACGTAAAAATACATCATTAATGATGGATTTACCTTTGTCTCTTCAGGTTTGAATTAGGGGCTTGTATGTGAAATTTTCCCCCAAATGCTCCTCTTAGATCAGCATCTCTGCATTCTCCCCTTTGCTTCTAGTCATTAGTGTGGTGGTAGATATTTAATAATTAAATCCTGGAGAACAAAACAAAAACAAAAACAAAAAAAGGAAGGAAGGAAGGAAAGAAGGAAGGAAGATAGAAAAGGAAAGAAAAGAAGAAAATCTCTGACATCTAGTGTTGGCTGATTTCTGTTGTGGAAATATTCCCAGCGTGGGTAAATTCAGTCTCCTGACGATGTCACTGACACGGGGTAGGGAGATCACATACTCTTCAGCAGCAGCCTGGCCCACATGCCCACCTGCCTGGGCCTCCTCCTCCCCCCATCCTTAAGATTTCAGTGCTCGGACTGGAGCAGTGTACTCTGATGACCAATCTTCATATCATGTCTTCCTAATAGGACTTTCCATCCTCTGTCCAGATTGTGTTTCATCACATGTTGGTTTCTATTTATTTCTTGCCCTGCTAGACTGTACACTACGAGTGAGGAGAAGCCTTGTCTATTTTGTTCACGTCTGAATTCCAAGAGCATCTCAGCATATAGCGTACACTCAATAAATGTGTGTTGAACTAAAGAGTAAGACTCCGGAGAAGGCAATGATGAGAGGCTTTTTCTCTGACCACTTATGTTAATAATTTAAGAAGCTATAATGTTAATGAGCAAAGTGAGAAGAAATGAAGTTGGTTGACATGATAATATTTGGGGATCCACATCATCTTTATCAAGACCAATTTCTTTAAGATAAATGAGAAATCCTACACTGCTCTCTCTTATAGACAGATGTGGATGGACAGCATACAATGATATTCTGCTAAGTCAAGATTTGTCTTTGCACTTTTTTGCAGAATCTTGGAATGGAGGGGGATAGCTAAAAAATTAAGGATGGGAGAGTGAGTATAGAGTGCTGTAACTCACTATAATCTCATTTATCACAATATGTTTTAAAATGTAATGTCCCAGTCTAGGATTCAGAGGAATCCAGATTATGATAGACGTTGTATCAATATTTGTTGAAATGAAACTAATAAGGATTAATTTAAAAGTGTAGGGTAATATGATGAAAATAATCCAGATCCTCTTGAGTTGTATTTGATAATATGGATATATCATTTTGCTTTACAACTTGGTTCATAAATCATGACATATAAGCATACTCCAATACCTCTAAATTTTCAGGGTCAAATACAAATTATTTGTATTTGTTTAGTTAATTTAAGAAAACCAGCCCAAGGATTTTTGAAGGATGGTATTTTTGAAGGATGTATGCTGTCTCATGTGCTTACATTCTTTGCTATATTCTGATGACTTCTCAGGCAAATATAACCAACTATAATAGGTATCTTTTCACTTCACTTCCAATAGGAAAAAAAATGTCTTTATGTGCCTTTGTATTAATGCCAAGATGTTTGATGGTATTCTATGCATAAAGTAGAAAATAAAGTCCTCAAGATACTAAAACTAAACTGTAAAGAGGAGTAGGAAAAAAAATGAAATTATAAAATTCTGTGTCTTGTAAATAATTTAGAAATTCATGTTGAAAAATATTTATTTTAAAAATATGAATTAATAAAAATAATCATGCTTCTATGCTCTGGTTGTCTGTTAAGGTCATTTGACTGTGACTGAAGTTGTGTTTTGAGCAGCATGGTATCACACAGATTCAATGCAGCCATGGATAGGAAAATCATGTCAATCACTTAAATCATGATATTTTCAAGGATTTTTTTTTAAGATTTATTTATTTATTTTGGAGAGAGAGAGCAAGCATGAGGAGGGAGAGGGGCAGAGAGAGAGAGAGAGAGATCCACAAGCAGACTCCCCAGTGAGTGCAGAGCCTTACGTGGGGTTCTATCTCATGACCCTGAGATCATGACCTGAGCTGAAACCAAGAGTTGGATGCTTAGCCGGCTGAGCTACTCAAGCTCCCCTAGGGTGTTACTTTTTAAAAGGACAACATAGGGGACACCTGGATGGTTCAGTCAATCAAGTGTTCAACTTTTGGTTTTGGCTTAAGTCATGATCTCATGGGTTGTGGGATTGAGCCCTGCCTGGGGCACTGCACTGAGTAGGGAGTTTGCTTGAAGATTCTCTTCCTCTGCCCCTCCCTCTATTCATGCATGCATACTCTCACTCTCTAAAATAAATAAATCTTTAAAAAATGAATGAATAAAATAAAAGGAAAACATAGGGAAGACCTGTTAGACATTTATATGCCGTATCTTCTTTATATGCATTTATCCCATTGATCTGTGTCAAATTTTGCTTCCAAATCATCCTTTCTCTCTTTATTCCAGATTTCTAGCATAGCATCATTGCAAATATCTCAAAATTTTGTCTAATATCAGAATATCGGTTCATCTGATTATCCATTTAAACACAGTATTTTCCCTTGATATTGAGCCAGTTTTATATAGATGATAGATAGATGATAGATATAGATGATAGATAGATAGATAGATAGATAGATAGATAGATAGATAGATACTGAGCTATATATAATGGTGGCATGCCTCCCCTTACACAGTTCCTAGTTGGAACCATATTGGCCTGATCTCTTGTATAAGCATGGCATGGCTTTAAAGTTTCCCCTGTTTGTCCCCATAGTTGGTACAAATCCATGTACTTGTTCATCCTGCTAATCTAATGTTTATCCACATCACTGTTGATCCCAGGCTTTATTCACAATTCTCATTTTTCCATGTATCCTAGACCCAGTATTTTGGTTGGACCACAGTGACCCAGAAAAGAAAGGCCGAGTCCATTTAATAGAATTTGTATTTCTGCACGCACAAGAAAAAGTACATTTTTGTGCATGGCAGTAACTACCTTACTTCATGTTTTGGCCAATTCTACATGTCTCGTTCCTCAATTACATTACAGATCCTCTCTCTCTTTCTCTTGGACCTGTGCTTTCGAAAAGATTCTATTTAGCCTCTGCATTTGTGAGCAGCTGGAAACAGAATGGGATTCAATTCACTATACGGAGTGCTTTGGATTGTCTATCTTGGCTGGGTTTTTAAAATGTAATAGAGGGTGTCATGGAGGGAACTTATTTTGGAAATCCAGAACTCATTTGCATCCATATTATATTTTGTGTCAAGGATTTAGGAAGGTCAAACACTCTCATTGAGTTCATATAATAGAGAGAGGTCACCCTTCTCTGCAGACAAAAATCCTTGATGATATTTATTCATGAACTGGGACAATCTCAACAGTAAAATAATTCATTGCCCAAAATATCTTTGCTGAAAAATTCAAATAGCCAGATGGTGGTTGTGTAGCCTTATATCCTTTCAAAATACGCTGTAGTCAACAGATTAGAAGTCAGCGAGAGAAAGACAGGTTGATATTCACTGTAAATGTAATGTGATCATAACCATATATCTCCTGTATGCAGTTACAAGAGGGTAAGATGACAGGAAAAAAAAAATTCTACTTTCCTTAGTGCAGATCATGATATTTTGTTTCAAAAACAAATATTCATGATTTTTGACTCTTACTCAATAATTTCATAGTCTAAGAAAGTTCAGAACATCTGGTCTCATGAAAAAGATAATTGTTAGACCATACATAAAAATATGATGAAGGCTCTTCTACATCATAAAATTCAGTCATTGAATTTATAATTGTTATTTATATTAAGGCTAATGTATTGAGTCTTTTGCCTTATTTTGCTAAAAGGATTAAATACTATTCGCCAATTGAAGAATTCCAAATATCTGCTAACTACTTTTTTTTTTTAAGATTTTTATTTATTTGACAGAGAGAGACACAGTGAGAGAGGGAACACAAGCAGGGGGAGTGGAAGAGGGAGAAGCAGGCTTCCCGCTGAGCAGAGAGCCCGATGCGGGGCTCGATCCCAGGACCCTGGGATCATGACCTGAGCCGAAGGCAGATGCTTAATGACTGAGCCACCCAGGCGCCCCTGCTCACTACTTTTGATGCAATGTCTGTATCTACCTTACAACAAGCTTCTTTCATGCCATTTCAGCTACTGATAAGGTACAGAGTTGGGGCTTATGAACAGTCAGGACCTAACATTGGGACAGGTAATTATAATGATTGTAGTTACTTGATAAGTACAACTGTCTATAATAAGCTGCATTTCTTCTTCAAAATTTTTGATACAGGGGACAAAGAGCTTCTACCTGTTTGAGAAATGTGGCAAATGGGGATCATTATTTCAGCCAGATATCTGGTTAGATGAGACTTTACCTAAGGGAGCAATCATATAAAATACCAATGTAACAATTTAAAACAAATATATTTTGTTCTACAAAAATGAATATAAATTCAAAGTAAACTGTCAAGGTAGAATAATTCAGGGTAAGAGGGTTTGTGTCTCCATTATGCCTCAGGACCTTTACATAGGCTTTTCTCTCTCTGGAATGTCCTCTGCTTTCTGCCTTAACTCAACCCCCTGTCATCCATTTCCATATCTGTTAACTTCACCTCATCCTTAATTCACCAACTCAAATGTCAGCTTCTCTGGGAAGTTTCATTATTCTGCCTCCAGCAGTTTATGTCCCCTGCTTTTATTTGAATCTTTCCTTTTGAGTTCTCACTACAAAGCAATTTGTAATTATATATAATTACGTGGTTGATGTCAGACTCCTATTTTAAATCATGCTTTCTATAAGGAAGGGCAGGTACTGTGTTTTGTATTACTAAAATATATCTATAGTTCAGCACAAAATTTTTTGTCAATAGAATGAGATAGAAGACATGTCACTTGAGCGGCCATCTTCATTTTTAAATGTAAATAAATTCCCTGGGGAAAGGAGTTTAAAGGACCCTCTCTGTATAGTTTTACAAATATTATCCTTTGTAACCTTTCAGGTTACAAAGACTGTGCCTAGGGAAAGACTGCCAAACTTGCATGGAACAGGGGACCTTCCTAGGAAGAAGAGTTTGAGATCCATCTTTGATATCTTGTAAAGTCCAGTCGTAAGGGATGCCATTAAGTAGATACCATGAGTGAAGGAAGAGTCTGGATCATCTTAAAACACAGACCCAGAGCAGTGGTCCTCAACTCTATCAGAATGAACACCCCCTCGATATAATAAGTATGCATATCCTGATACGGAATTCATAGCAAATACAGCTCATCGACACACACTTAGTCAAGACAATTTGTTTTGAAGTTCTGAATAAAAAGAACAATAAATCATAATAAAAGATTATACATTTAAACATTGAAAGTGTGAACTACAACTGGGGACAAAAGCATCCTATGCATTTTGAAGGCAGCATCACTGATTCGGTGGGAGCATGGCAGAGCTTCTGAGCTTCTGGTAATGTCCTTGACTTGAAAGCTTCCAGAAATCCGTCAAACTATAGAGAAGATAGTTTGTTAAACCACCAAGAAGTGAAATAGATCATCACAGTCAAAATAAAGATTATTATAGATAAAATTATCATTGATAAATTGAAGCCACTTTGGTGATATGATTCTCACTTTCTCATCCCTTTTTCCTTTCCAACATCTATTAGTCTTCAAGTCACCATGTGTTTTGCCACAGAAAAAAATGTCACTTTCTATAGTTCTCCTGACATAAAGCCCTGACATTCCCAACCCAAGAACCTGGAAAGAAAACAGTATACAAAGACCCCGTTTCAGACTTAATAAAAATATGAAGCTCAGAAAATCAGTTTGAATATTAAAATACAATTTAAAGTCAATTTAAAAGTCAATTTAAATGACATGACTAAAGGCCTACTAAAATCAATAAATAAAATGCTATATATCATACCTAAATTTCACTCATGTCATCATCATTGTACAATTATAGCAAAAGAAATAATTTGTGAATAAATTATAAAATTAAGAATAAGGATGTTTTGTTAATTAATTGTCATCTGCAAAACTTTTGTCTTAAGTGGGTCCATAGGGACATATTTTATCTCTGCCTAGGACTACAGGCTGTGTCTAAATACATAACAGGGAATTATTTAGCTAACTGAATGGGAACCATAAAAGCAAAATAAATTTAGGAACCTAAAAGAGGGTAGTCCTGAATGTGGGTACAATGGCTTACTATGTCTGTATTTAGGATTACATGATTCAAAGCACACATCGTAAAAGGTCCTCCACCAATTTAGTATACATCTTGGGAAAAGAATTATCTCCAGATTTTGTCTGTAGAAAAAACATGGATGTTATTTCTGCAAATTTAGGTAAGAATTAAGGAAATACCTACTATGTGTGAGATATTGTGCAAGACACAAAGTTAAATGAAATATCATGGAAGAGTTGGAAGTCCGTTCACGGAGAAAGAAATACACTAGCATATGCTTGAACTACTGTAATGTTCTAAACACAGGAAAAAAATACCCACAGTTGCTATGAAATTTCAGAGCAGAATGACCTTTATAAGACCTTTAAATAGAATATCAGAATTAATCACCAATCTGCTCTGGCCTCCCTCTATCTAGGTAACTGCATCTACTTCCATAGCTTTATTCATATTGATTAGTAAATCTGTATCTCCTTCTTAAATCTCCCTCTTCAGCCTGAGAGTCTTTATCTGCCCACATTTCCAGGTGGATATCACAAGTAGCTCGAAGTTTCCCTCTTCCCGAACTCCTTTTCAAAGCTTACTCAACAGCTGGAATGATCTTTAAAAAACACGAATCTTATTATGATGCCTTATTTAAACATATTAATGCTTCCTCATGGTCGTAAAATAAATTCCAACATCTTAAACACATTTTTCAAGTGCCCTGTAAGTTGGTGCCATCTGTCTCTCCTTGTCAAGAACCCTTGTCTTTCCCACTGAAGGGGAAGCATGGCTACCGTTTGCTCCCA
Organism: Mellivora capensis; assembly: GCA_004024625.1. NCBI lineage: Eukaryota > Metazoa > Chordata > Mammalia > Carnivora > Mustelidae > Mellivora > Mellivora capensis. Next base: position 7,876 of record PISX010017328.1, on the reverse strand, counting down.
TGGGAGGCACTACCTCTCTCTTCCGAGGCCCCTTGTCACACAAGCATCCTTGAAGAGGTGGTCTGGAAAAATGGTGTCCCGGAAGCACGGACATGAGAAGGCACTGAAGAGGCGAGTCTCAGGCTCCTCTTACCAAGAAGCTCCCTTGTAGACACCCACTCACAGAGACAAAATATCCTGAACATTCTCATTTCTACCATGCTTCTTCCTGGCTCTAAGATTCCAATGCTACTTCTCCTTCCAACTGGAACATCACTTGCCTGCTTCAACGTTGTGCATTCTTGAATCTCAGCTTAAAAATCACCTCACGGAGGGTTTGCTGGACCCACCTCATCTCCTCGCTTCCCCTTCCCGTGAGCTCAGCATCCCTGTATTTCGTGCTGCATCCAGACGTACACTTCTTCCATGGAAACAGGAACAGAAGTTGCAGCTAAACTTCTGAAACATCATAACTAAATATTTTTATTATGTAAATGAGTGAGGGGCGCCTGGGTAGTGCAGTCAGTTGAGCACCTAATTTTTGGTTTCAGCTCAAGTTGGGATCTCTGGGTTGTGGATCAAGCCCCAGGTCAGGCTCTGTGCCCCCTGAAGTTGGCTTGGGATTCTCACTGCTTCTCCTTCTACCTCTCTCCACTACCCACCTTCTCTAAGAAAATAAATTGATCTTTAAAAAAAAAAGAACGAGGCCTACCTTGAGATTCATTATAATGGGAAACAAGCAGCAGCCAGATGAAAAATGGGTGGGGCTGGTGTGAGAGTATCCCAGAGAGAGGAGTCAATATCAATCAGGAATGGACCCTAAGCACTTTCCTGTGGGCCCTATCTAAAAGAAGTTTTTCTTTTGGGGGCATGTGGGTGGCTCAGTAGGGTAAGCCTCTGCCTTCGGCTCAGGTCATGATCTCAGGCTCCTGGGATCGAGCCCCTGCATGGGGTTCTCTGCTCATCGGGGAGCCTGTCCCCTCCACCCCCACCTGCCTCTCTGCTTACTTGTGATCTCTCTGTCAAATAAATAAATCAAATCTTTAAAAAAGTAAAAAAAAAAAAAACAAAACAATAGAAGCTTTTCTTTTTATCTATATCTTAGTTTTTTATAGCTTTTATCACATTTAACTATGCTTGCTTACCAGCTTATTATGGGTCTTTCTCACCAGGTTCTCCTGTCAATCTGTCTTTTATTATCAAGGGATGGGTATTGGGGTGTATGTCAGCCAAGAACCTAACAGGATAGAAATAAAATTGTTTTTCCTCTCCTACATGAATATAATCTTGGGTGCATATTTCTTGGTTTTTGTTCAAAATATAAAGTCTATTAATTAAAAAACTTAAAAAAAACGGTACAAAACAAAACAAAATATAAAGTCTAGGTGCTATTTTTACTGCTACAGTGTGGTTTAAATAGTTTAAGACAAAGCTAAGGGATAAAAGTACTGCATTATTATTCATCTCCTCAGTCTCCATACAAGTCAACAATTTTAGGCAAAGTTATTTTATTGAGTCATTTATTCAACGTGCTACTTTTAAACATGTGTTATGAGTCAGGAAGTCAGTGTGTGAACTGAGATGTGAAAGAAGAGAGTCCCAGTGTAAAGGAGGGACATGAAAACAGCTGCACCAGGGTTTGAAAGACATTGTGATGGAACTTGGGGATTGGTGAACGTGCTCACAAAATGTGGGTGGAAGGGGCAGAGGTTTGTCTTTGGGGCGGGGTGTTATAGAGAAAAGCTCTAATTAGAACTAATGCCTGATCATGAGAACAAACTAATAGTAAATCTTTCTTAAAAAAAAAAAATTACTTCTTTGAGACAGAGAGAGAGAGCTTGCAAGCAAGGGGAGGGGCAGAAGGCGAGGCTTCCAAGACAACTCCCCGCTGCCCAAGGCAGGGCTCCCATCTCAGGACCCTGAGATCATGACCCGAGCTGAAATCAAGAGTCTGACACTCAACTGACTGAGCCATCCAGGCGCCCCTGAAAATAAACCTTTCAAGAAAGGGGGGAGGATGTCCCAGGCAGAGGAGCAGATACACAGAGTGCAGCAAAGATAGAGGTGGTCACGTTTGACGGCTGCGGGCTGAGTCGCCTGGTGTCCAGGATATTCTGGCCGGGGCAAAAGCAAAAGGCGATACTGGCCAAGTGGGCAGGGGTGGCTCACTAAAGGCCTCGTACTCCACTCACTAAGGTCAGGCCCACGAGGCTTTCAAATGATCTTAAACAAATACTTAATTGTCTGTTCCACTTGGTAGAAAGAAAATTTGAAAACCCATGTAGGAATAGGATGGACCATGAGGCAGGAAACACAATTATAGGAAGTTGGTTGGGTCCTTTCAAGATCAAACCCTGCTTTCCAATTTAATCCTTCCTACTTTTCATGCCTCTCCGTATCCCTCTCCCTCAGATCTTGAGGATTTGGGAAAGAAAATGTCTTTTCCTAGGGAGGGAGGGAGTTTTGGATAAGGAACACTGATGATTTTTAGTGTAGGCAATGTTAGGCATATTCACTGTTCTGAGACAGTAATACACGCCCAAGTTTACACTGAATAAAATCAATAGGACCTTTGTTTAAATACATTCTGAATCAAAATCAGCACTGAGAGCCCTTTAATTTGCACATAAATACATGTCTTCATTGTAGCAGATTGTCATACTACAGAGAAGGTCAGAGTCCACTAATTCCTCACTTTTAGCTATTTTAGGTCATGGTAAGAAATTACTGTGTGACCTGAAGGATATTTACTCCATCACAGGCACAAGACAGAGTATAGACACATACAAAAGAACCCAAACTATTCTCTTAAACATTCTATGCAATAATAATCATTGTAGAACACACATATACTCCCTTAAATTATTTCTTAATTGCTTCTCTCTATAAAGAACAATTAGTTTGTCAAAAATCATAACTACCGGCACCTCCACAAAGGCTAATACAAGTTGAGAAAAGTACCGATAAATGGTCTCTATCTTTAGCAACTTGTTATGTGTTTCACAAGATAGAATTAGTGTCGCTCCAAAATATGCTTTAAGGAGTACAGTATAGAGTATAGTCAAATGCCAAAATCTTTGTGGATCGCATCTATGCACAGAACTATCGGGGAAGGAGATTCTTGTAAACTAGAATCATCAAGGAGGAATTCCTTAGGAAGTGTTGGGAAATTTCTGGGCCTTGAAATGGGAGAAATTTCTGGAAAATGTTAATAATTGCCATTTGGTGAACAATTAACAAGTGCCAGACACTATTGTAAGTGTATTACATCCTTTCACTAATCGTTTCTTGTAAATGTTATGTGAAGCAAATGAAAACAATGAAGAACAGAGAGGCCACATTTCCCATGGCTGTGTTTGTGTCCAGGGCTCTTACCTCAGGCTGCTGGAGTCTCCAAAAAGAGAAACATGAGCCTGTGCACATGAATACTTGTGGAACAGCCCACTGTCGATAAGCCACCGGTTTATACTTTGAACTGTTTCTTAGAAATAGTTATTATTGGACTGACCCATCTGCCTCGTCTCAATATACAACTTCAAACAGCAGTTTGGTGATGGTAAATTTCAGTCCTGAAATGGAATAATCATTGGTACAAAACCACCTGCCAACTTAGAAAGTAAAATGAAGCCAGTTAACCAGCTAAACTATAAGGCACAAATCAAAAGCATATGTTAGAAAACCGGATTTACAAAAAACTTCTTTCTCAAAATTATACAGTTACTCTAGTTTTACTAGAATAACCTCTATAAAGCAAGTTACTCTTAATTTCAATATTCACCGTGACAAAAAGACATCATAAGCAGAATTATCCACACATCATATATCTTATGTATAAAATATTGCCAAATACAAATCATCTTTGTGACATGGTTTTTTTTTTAATCTTTTGTCTTGGCAAGTTGATACTATAGGATATGACTTTGCAACATAAGGTACCAAGAAAATTTGCTTAACAAATATTATCTCTATTCAATTAAACACAAGCACAGTGTAAGGGAGTGAGTTCAGGCAATGTTTCTATGCATAATTATAATCACATGAGCTTGTTCGGAAGCAGGAGAATTTTTGATGTTGGTAATATTCCCAAATTATGCTTTGAGTCTGTTTATCACCATAGGATAACCTGGGGGAAGATATTCACGTTATGTAAAATTGGAGAAGAACAAATATCTAGTATAAGAGAATCACAGAAAACATCAGGACAAAAAGACAGGACTTCTGTGGAAAATTGTCCAAAGATGGGAACAGGCAATCTGTACAAGGAAACCCCAGCAGAATAACAAGCAAATGCAAAAATGCTCAAGCTCATTAGTATTTAGAAAAATGCAAATTAAAAGAACAATGTAATATCACTTCACACTTATTACACTGTCAAATATATTATGAACAAGGAGATGCGGGGAGCGTAGAGACCCACTTGGACTGCTGTTGAGAAAGTTCCCGCTACAGCTTCTGAAGAGAAGTCTGGCCAGTTAAATGAAGTATTAAATGAAGTATTCATGAACCCAGAATCAAGGATCCTGTTCCCTGGTGCATATCCCAGGTGGACTCTAACACAGGGAGGGGCGGGGGTGGGAACAATAGGAGACACTTGCCCCAGCGTTGTCTGCAGGGTGGGGACTGGAGCCCATCTGGGAGTCTGGCTGAGGAGTAGGTGGGCAAAGGCAGCACTCGGAAGGGATGCTCTCGCCCAGCGATAGCAACATGGACAGATCTTTTTTTTCAGCTTTACATACAGGAATTTATTTCATCTTATGACATAGGTGCTATTATTATTCCCAGTTTACAGATAAGGGAATGGAGACTCTGGGATCTTATGACTGGTGAGGAGTAGAACCAGGGTCTGAACCCAGGTAGTTCAGCAGGAGAAGACACAGTCTTAACCTTTGCCATCCACGCACCTTTTCTTTTAATATTTAAACTCAATTAGTGAAGATACAGTGTGTTATTAGTTTCAGAGGCAGAATTCAGTGAGTCATCAGTTGCATAGAACACCCAGTGCTCATCATATCACATACCCTCCTGAATACCCCTCCCCCAGTTACCCCATCCCTCCACTCTTCTCCCCTCCAACAAACCTGTTTGTTTCCTATGATTAAGAGTCTTAGGGTTTTTCTCCCTCTCTGATTTCATCTTGTTTTATTTTTCCCTCTCTTCCCCTATGATCCTTTGTTATATTTCTTAAATTCCACATACGAGTGAGATCATGGGAGAACTGTCTTTCCTGGATTGACTTACTTCACTTAGGGTAATACCTTATAGTTTTTAAAGTGCTGAGTGAAAACTAGAAGCAAAATTTTGTATGCATAATGCACAGAAGGAAGTTAAAATAGTCTTCAAACATATATACTACTAAATTCATCAGAAAGCTGTTTCTGGGGAGCAAGACAAGTCATTATTAGAGATTAGAAAGTTGTTTTTTTAAGGTGCTTAATTAATTGTTTCAGTTAATACTGTCTTCTGTAAGATACAAATCTGGAGATTCTCAGTGGTTTAACGCAGAAAACGTTTATTTTTTTATTCACATTGTAAGGCAATGAACTTTTTTTTTTTTTAAGATTTTTTTTATGTATTTGAGAGAGAGACACAGAGATAGCCAGAGAAAGTACAAGTGGGGAGGAGAGTGCAGGCCTGGGTCCCAGGACCCTGGGATTATGACCTGAGCCGAAGGCAGATGCTTGATGGACTGAGCCACCCAGGTGCCCAGCAATGAACATTTTTATGGGCAGGCAGCCCATATGCTGACCCTGGGATTCCATTTACCTACAATAATAACTCATGATGTCATTTGCCAGTCATTTCCATCCCAGCCAATGAGGAAGAAGAGTGGGGGTGCTCAATGGGCGCACATGGAAGGCTTGTCCCTGCCATGGCTCCCATATCTTGGCTGTGCTCTGTGCCTGAGAGGTTGGGAGTGTTAAGTCAAGTTGTGAGCTCTGCAAGAAGAGAAATAAGCTCCATGAACGGTCACCCAGTTTTGCCTGGCTGGCTTTGTGCACCTGTAGAATGCAGTGTTCCCTTTGTTGAGATGTTTGATGCACCCAACTGTCTGCACAGGGTGTACCTGTCCCCCAACTAAACATTCAAATACGCTAAGTTTTATAACAAGCAAACCCAGGAATGAAGAAGTAATACATGAGGAATGAATACAGTAATAGTAGTCCAGACAATGTTGTGAAATTCCTATGATTATTTGGAATAAATGCAATCATTAGAGAAATATGGTTTAAAAATAGAGAAATATTTGCATAGTCAGGAATTATTCTAAGTATATACATAAAATCTCTATCTCCAAACTTAATTATGTGCTAGAAAGGTTGAATGATTACTAAATAGATATAATTGCACCTTGGAATGTAATACTTACGACTTTTTTTCTTAGAATTACAATTTGAAAAAAATAACAGTGGGAAAATAGTTACACTAGAGAAAAGCTCTGTGATTTGAGGGAGATGCTACGTTTGCTAATTATGTGACACTAAGATCAGAATGCTTGAATCTCAGTTTCATAAAAGTAAGTGAAAGTTTTATTTTTCCAAAAGCTTCCATAATATACTTATGAGACATTAAGAGTTTATAAAAATAGATTTTCAACTTTGAAGAGCATGATCAGGAAGGGTTACAAAATTTAAAGCGTATTAACTGAAGGACAAAAAAGAATGACTAGTCTTAATTTTCCTGCAAAATGTGCTGTATTTATGGCACTTAAAAAAACATCTGAAAAATGAGATTATATTTTCATAACTCCCCAAAATTTATCAAAATGCATATATGGTTACAAATGGATTTATTTTTCCCCTTCACTTCAAATTAGTGTTGGTTTCAAGCATTAGGCAGAAGGATCTTTCAGCTTGGGTGAGATGCTCATGTTTTTCCTTTCTGCTGATTATGATTCATGGCAGAAGATGTGGGATTGATTCTGAGTGAAAATGACAAGGACAAATACAAGGGTTTTCCATATCTCTCCTAAAATAATGATTGATTAAATTCCAAAGAATAACATCATATACAATTGGGTAAGCATCCCGTAATAGTCAAATCTGTACTTTAGAAAATGATTTCTTCTACTGCTGATGTAGCTTTACAGTTAGCCATAACCTAGTTAATCTGCATGTCATTGTTCTGTGCATTCATAGTTGAAGCTGAAAGTTGGAATAGATCTCTAATTAATTCAGTCCTTCAGTCCTAAAAAAAAAAAAATCAGCTGAAATATCCCCAAATATCCCAAAATGGAGAGATGAGGTCCAGTTTGCTGTTGTGCTTCTGCCTTGTATGGATGGTCATAATCCCTTTCCACTAGACCGCTTAACACATTTCAGTCAAATGCGTCCATATGCCCAATGCGAAATAATCACACACGTTCTGTTCTGGGGACTGTGTTTGGTGTTCATGGCATCTTGGTTATCAATGTAATTTTATAATTTTATATGTATTTTGGTTATGTGCATCCATCCTGTTAATTTTCTTCTGACTGTGCCTGTGGTAAATGGGGAGATTTTATCATACTGTTATTTTATTTTTTTGGCATTTTTTTCCTTGTCTCTAATTCTGCCTCCTCTTCCATGGTGGAGATTGCCCTGGGAGAAGTTTTAATTGGCTTTCTAACCTGGCTCCAGATTGCATGTGCAGAGGGTGAGGAGGTGACGCTACACTCCGGGATCTGCCGCTTGCTTCCGGCCTCGTGACTTCACCACTCGCTGCTCATCGCACCTGCCCGACGGTTCCCTTCAAGGCACACACGTCCAGAAAAGAAGGTTACAGTAATGAGTCCTACAAATGTTTTGCCAGCTGGAGGCTCATTCAGATAGGTACGACCATAGCAACTTGTACATCCCTGCGTGTACGAAGATTTCTTACACAACCCGAAAAATTGTTAAAATCAATAAATTTAATTAGG
>PISX010017327.1:0-43650 GCA_004024625.1 Mellivora capensis | reverse complement strand
GAAAAAGGAGAAGAGGTCTAACCTGAGACCCAAAGCTTGAAAAAGAGTCAGCCGGGCGGAGGCTATGGGGATGCCCCTGGTGAAGGACACAGTAGCATGTGCAAAGGTCCTAAGGGTGAGACTAAAACAGGGCTAATTAGACCATTGAAAAATACTCCATTCCCCAAGCAGAGAGCTACAAGAAGTAGCATTGAGGGAGGGAGGGAGAGAGGTCAGTGTGGGTCATGCCATTCTGGCTTTGTGTTAGTCTCAGTGTCAGACTGAGAGTAATGGGGAGCCATGGAAGGTTATAGGCAGAGGAGTGACACATTCAGAAGCACTTCCAGAAAGATTACTCTGGCTGCCTTGAGCAGAAGGGATTGCAGGGGCAAAGGTAGGAGCAGAGAGGGAGACCCATGAGACAGCGGCTGCAGATGTCCAGGTGAGAAATAATGGGGGGCTGTTCCAGGGAGGCAGACGGAGGGGCTGAGTGGACTAAACAAAAAGCCTTAAAGGCTAGATTTGTGGGAAAAAGGGGTGAGGGAGGAGAGCAAAGAAGGGGTGGTAAGTGCGTAGTGGGCCTGTCTCTAAGACAGGCCAAGGTGGAGAATCTGGCAGGGTGGATATCTTCCCAGTCCTAAGTCCCCACAGCTCACCAGGTGCCCCACAGTCAGCCCTGACCCCAGAACGGCCCTCTTCAGGCCCCACGGGGAGCTGTCCTGGATGGAAACCGGGGGTCTCTAGCAGATAGAAGGTCTCGAGGGAAACAGCTGGCAATGGTGGGGCTGAGTCCCAGGGTCTGGGGGCACCACCTGTAGCCCGCAGATGATCAAAGCCCTGGTCTGGACTGTCCATTTCCCAGGATGAGTCAAAAGCAGCGCAAGGAGGGCCGAGCTCCAAACCCTGGTGGATTTCCGCTCTGCCTCACACTGCAGTGCCCCCCCCACCCCCAGCCCTGCTCCTTAGGCTTCCTCCTCCCTGAGACAGACAGATGCACCGGGACAGACTCGCAGCCAGCCCCAGAGGACCCAGACAGCTGAGCAAATACTGCATGGGGCCTTCATCAATCACAGGAGAATGAGGATGCAGGGGTGTGGGGCGGCGGGTGTGGGCAGCAATAGGAGAACCGGGAGGGGGGGGTGGGCTTCTGAGTAGAGCAACAGTCCAGGGTTTGTCCCACTCACCCCCACGTCGGGCCCTCCTCTGTCTTCTGGCTCCCCGCGCTGACAAATGAAGGTCCCAGAACTCGGGGTCCTCTTTGACGCCCACCCCGGGTCATAGGCAAGTCTGTCCCCTCTCCCTCCCCACAACCACCCCCAAGTCTAGCCTCACCATATCTCCCCACGCACCAGCCTCTCCTGGGCCTCCTTGCCTCGTGTCCCCTCCCCCTCGGCCTCTTCTTCCATGCAGCCCTGGGGAAGCACACCAAGACTTTGAAGGACCTGACCGGGCTGTGACTGGCTCTTACCGACCCCTCCACACTGTACCCAGAAGGGCACCAGTCACCCTCCCACCCCTCTTCTACCTCTAGCGCTGGTTCGCCCGCTGTCCTCCAGACCTTTGCCTTCGCTGTTCCAGACACCTGGATGCCTCTTCCTCTGGCCTCCCAGGCTTCTTCCTTTTTTTTTTTTTTTTTTAAGATTTTATTTATTTATTTGACAGCAAGAGCTCACAGGTAGACAGAGAGGGAGGCAGAGAGAAAGGGGGAAAAGCAGGCTCCCCACTGAGCAGAGAGCCCAATGTGGGGCTCGATCCCAGGACCCTGGGATCATGACCCGAGCCAAAGGCAGAGGCTTAACCCACTGAGCCACCCAGACGCCCCAACCAGGCTTCTTCCTGATTCAGGTCCCAGCTCAGGTGTTGCCTCCTCAAGGCGTCCCCCCATCCCCTTGTCCTCAACCCAGTGTGTGTGTTGGGGGGGCTACAGAAAGGGGGTTACTCTCAGCGCAAACTGCTGTCCTCTGAAGGACCTCCCCTGGAGGAAGAGGGCTCTACCCTCTTTCCCGACTGGTTCCTCCCCCCTGGGGTGAGAACTTTCCAGCCACCCCACTGAAACTACTGAGGCAGAACATGGAAAGGGCAGGTTCCCACCTCACGCAGCAGACATGAGCCCAGGGTCCCGATGCCCGAAGTCCAGCCCCCTGGTCATTCACCAAGGGACAGAAGAGCCTGGGGACTGAAGTCAGAGATGTGGGGTTCAGAACCCAGCTCTGCCACTCACAACCCGCGGGGCCCTGGGCAAACTTCATCTCTCTGTGCCTCAATTGTCTCATCTGTGCAATGGGGAGAATGATGGCACCTGTCTCATAGGACCCGAGTAAGGAGGTGACAGACTTGCACCTGGTGTGAACAGCCCAGCCCAGCGCGCCCAGCCCCTGGTAAGCGCTCAGTGAATGGCAGCCCCTCGACGGCATCTGTCCGGCTTCTGCCCTGAGCCAGGCATGGGGGACCGTGCCAGGGGAAGGGCCAGCCAAGGGCCTGTTCACTTTCTGACCAACGAGGTGAATCCATCTCTTGGTACCCGAGCTCTCTCTTCTTCCAGCCTCTACCCTGCCTCTCTGCTGGGTCCGGGGGACCCCTTCCTATGTCCCAGAAGTCCATTCTGGTGAGGCCCGGGCCCTCCCGTGACCTCTCATGGTCTTCTAGCTTGAAACAGCTTGCAGAGCATGTCATTCTTGTGAGTGAATGAATGAATGAATGAATGACACCAGGACCCATCTGCCTCCCAGGGCAGCATCCCAAGAGAAGCCCACTTTGACCCCTGCCCTGTGGGGTCAGCAGGCCAGGCCTAACCCAGGGGAGGAGGCTGCCAAGTTTGCCAATGGTCTAGAGGCTTCCAGAAGTCTCTCTACAAAAGGATCAAAGGAAGCAGATGACAGGAGAGCAGGAAATGGCTGCAGGTGGGGGTAGGGGGGGCACACAGCCCCCTGCCCAGGCTGGGATGGAAGAGCCACAGGAAAAGGACACAGATGGACAGGCCATGGGGGGTTGGGGAAGACAGGATGTGGGCAGAGGGCCTCAGCCACTTCCTTTGTGCGGAGGATGGACCTGAGGGTCTCTCCCTCCCCCCAGCTCCCCCTCCAACGCAGGGCCCTCCTTTCTGTTCCCAGCCACCAGCATCCAGCCCTGGGCCCCAGCACCCAGAGGACACTCAGAAAATGTTTTTGGATTCACCGTATTCGTGAATGAATGAAAGTTTTTATCAGCCATTCCTGCTTTCTCCAGTAGTTGAGGAGAGAGGGTCAGTCCAGGGGATTTTGAGATCAAGCCAGGAAGCAGGGTCTTGCTCCTGGTCACCTGGTGAGTCAATGACAGAGTTGGTATTCAAATTGGAGTCTTTCCAAGTCTCTAAAGTCTGCTCTTAAATACCCATTCTCAGGCTGTGGGCAAAACACCGTCTCGCTCATCCATCCACTCTCTTGTCCCCCCATGCCTTCGTTTACCCATTCATTCATTCTGCAAGCATTTCCTAGAAACCTCCCCGCGCCCAGCCCTGTGTCGGGCACCAGGGCTACTGCAGTGAATGAAACAGTCACAGTCCCTGCGGGCTCAGACTCCTCGTCTGGAGGGCAGTGCTCCACCCACAGAATTAATTCATTGTGATTGTGCAAAGTGCTGGGAAGGCAAACGCAGGGGTGCAAAGCCGGCATACGCAGGGGGCGTGTCCGGGGGCCTCCGAAAAGGCTTTAGGAGGCGGCAGGAGGCAGGGACAGGTGGCAGGCAGTCCAGGACCATGGAAGGCATGGAAGAGAATAAGAGGCATAATCCTGATCTGAGCAGGCATCATTCAGTGAACCCCTTCCCTCCATAGACACCTTGGGCGGATTATTCTGTAAATCTTTACAGGAAGTTGGAGATGCCCTGATTATCCCCATTATGATTGGAGAGGTCAGCCGCCACAGCTGCTAAGAGGCAGAAGCAGTCATTTCCCTTTGTCTCCAAGCCCCAAAGTAAAGGTTGCTTTCCTGTTTCTTCCTTGAAGGGACAGCGGAGGCCTGAGATCCTCCCAAGCCTGGGGTGTGGGGCCCAGGGAGTGGACTGGGGTTTGCCGTCTCTCTGTGCTTCTCCTCATCGCCTGGAGGGTGGAGAGCGTGGGATAGAGGCCCCCACAAAGCCTCACAAGCTGTCCCAGGGTCCCCATATGTATCCCTTGGAAAAGTGAAAAGGACTCACTTAGAATACCAATAATGGCACACAATTCCTGAGCACCAGTCGCATATCTGGCCCCGTGCTGAGTGTCTCCGCAGAGTGTCTCCGTGAATCCTACATGGCAGAGACTTCTGGCTGTCGCCCAGTATCCAGTCTGCCATCTTCCCTTTAGTAATAGAGCATCCCCTTCTGGGATTTTAAACAGGCCCACGGCTTTCAGGCTAAATACTACACTTCCCAGTCTCCCTTGCAACTAAGTGTGGTCATGTTATCAGTTCTGGCCAATGGGACCTAAGAGAGGTGTCTAAGTGCCTTCCAGCTTGCCCTTAAAAGGAAGGGGTGGTCTCCACCTCCTGGGTCTTCCCAACACTCCCAGCAAAGAATGGGGAGGGGGAGTCGGTGGCTATCTTCCACCCTATGGAAGGAGGCAATCCCCCACAGGATGGGAAGGACAGAAGGAGCGTGGGCCCTGGACCAGCTCCCAGAGCGGAGCCCCTTAGACTGACACATGAAGGAAATCAGTTCCTCTCTCCTCTAGCTCCGGTTCCTTGGGTTCTGCTAGACTAGCTGGGCTGCCCTGGCAGAGACCCTGAGGCTCCAAGAGGGAAGTCCGCATTAGCTGGGAAGTGGCAAAGCATCACTTGAATTTGGGCCAAGGAAGAGGAACCCAGAGACTTTGTGTGCTCAAGGCTGCTGAGCTGACCACTAGGCTGCACCCAGGTGATGCTCCATCCATGACTTCCAGGTGGATGCATGAGTAAATGGCCGGGGGTGCTTTCTAGGGAGGATCTAACCCTGCAAGAACTGATTGATTCTGAGCCCTATATTGGATTTCGACATCCTTGGTAGGAGCTGCAGCACGGACTTCTAATTCCTATGCCCAGCATTCAGAGATGATCGCGTTGACAGTGTCTTCCAGTTTGGAAGTGACTTCATAGCCACTGTCACCTTTAACCTTGACCCCTCCCTATGAGGTCAGCAGGGGACCGTCCTTATGATTCCCATCTTTCTTGCAGGCGGGGAGACAATCTCTGTGCACGTTACCTTGCACGTGGTAACTGCCTCACATGCGGCGGGTCTTCTGCTTCCTTTAATAATGTGTGTGTGTGCATGGGGGTGGGGGGGTTAGAGAGAGTGAGAGTGAGAGAGCGCGCATATGCGTGTACCGGCTTGAAGTGGGGGAGGGGCAGAGGGCAAAGAAGAGAGAATCTTAAGCAGGCTCCAGGCCCATCTGCAAAAAAACCAAGAGCGGTCGCTTAATCCACTGAGTCACCCAGCAACCCCAATAATGTTTTCTTAGTAATATGCTACTATTGACTATTTTAAAATTTTATTTTATTTATTTTTTTAAGATTTTTTTTTTTTTATGAGAGAGATTGAGAGAGAGAGACTGCACAAGCACGAGGGAGGGGCAGAGGGAGAGGACAAAGCAGACTCCACGCTGAGCAGGGGGCCAAAGGGGAGGGGCTCCATCCCAGAACTCCGAGATCATGACCTGAGCCAAAACCAAGAGTCAGGTGCCCAAATGACTGGGCCACTCAGGTGGCCCCTACTGGTGATTTTTTTTTTTTAAGATCTTTTATTTATTTATTTGACAGACAGAGATCACAAGTAGGCAGAGAGGCAGGCAGAGAGAGGTGGGAGTGGGAAGCAGGCTCCCCGCTGAGCAGAGAGCCCGATGCAGGCTCGATCCCAGGACCCTGGGATCACGACCTGAGGCGAAGGCAGAGGCTTTAACCCACTGAGCCACCCAGGTGCCCCTACTGGTGATTTTTTAATCATCATTTTTAAAGAAGAGTAGGAAGTGAGAGTGCCATAGGAGAAGGGAGGGTCCATGGGAGGACCCAGAAGACCCAGTGGCCTCTGGACTTGCTGATGACCTTGAGATGTCTCTTCCCTTCCCTGATACCTATTTCCCTGGTGTAAAATGAGGAAGTTGGAGGAGATGACCCCTTCCCCCATTCTCCTTCTAGGTTCTGCTGCTCTGTACCACTGTGGTTCACAGTGGCCAGAGTGCCTGGCCTTTGAGGGCAGAAGCAGCCGCGTAGAGGGAGGGCGGCGTGCCACTCCTGGGCCCTCTGTGAGCTTTTCCCAGCTCCCTTTCTGAGCCTGGCTCTGAGTCCTGGGACTTCACATGTTGCTCTCTGAGCCTGTTTCCTCATCTGTAAAATGGGAATGATAGTAAGAGTAAAGACAGTGCTCACAGGATGGTCATGTCAATCACATGCGTTTATACCTATAAAGTACTTAGAATAGAGCCTGTCTCAGTAACCGCTCCGTTCGTCCTACGAGCGTTATGGCTAGTGATCGTCAGTCATCGGTAATATATTATTAATCATTATGATGAAGAGTTCATGGACATTTACAGATGATTGCAAGAGAAAAGAGGACATTTGAGTATCAAGAAATGGCAGTTCTGTTGGAAGCCAAGGGTGGGGTCTTGATTCAGTGTCCTTGGGTGCCCCTCCGGGGTCTGTGGGACCCTACTCTCGGCACCTTACCCTGCCACCTTTCTTCTCTGTTAATTTTTCCCAGTCAGCCCCACTTGGGTTGGTCAGTTATGTTAGGAATGGAAATTCCCAGTCTCGGTGTTGAAAAAGATCTCAAAGTTGCCTCAGCCAACCCTTTGCCTGAGTCATGGCTCTGTGTACACACCCACGTGCACACACACCCCCACACACCCCTGCCTGTCCTTGAATACCTCCCCAGGTGGGTCACTCATTACCTGCAAGGCTGTCCTGTTAGTTTATCTTGTGAGGCCAAACCAACCTCTCTGGGTGGCATCCACTGACTCTGCCTTCCCAGTCCTCCCAGAACAAGTCCACACCCTCTGCTCCCGCTGGCCCCTGGGGCAACAGGAGCAGCAGCTACTAAACTAGCCCCTCCCCACCTGAAACCTCCCTGGGGTGTTGATCACCCTCCTAGAGCCAGAATCAGCACAGAGCCCTGTTTCCTGGGAAGTGAAGTGATAACAACCGCACAGACAAGCCCAGGGAGGCTTGTGGCCTTGCAATTGTCCACCTGCCCACCACCAGCCGGCTTCTCTCTTCTTACTGGCCCAGACCCTTCCCTTTTGTACCAAAACTGCAGTCAGAGGAAAGGCAAAGATTTGCCTGAAGCAAACACAGCAAATCCTTTCACAAATACACACCCCCCAGAAAGCTGACTCCGAGACACCAGGGAGAAGAGGTCTACTTGATTAGATTTCTTTGGGGTCTGTGGCCTAATTTCATTGCGTATCTTAGCTTGAGGTTCCTATAGTGACTGTAGCATGTTTGATTTCTCCAAAGCTGTTCTTGGGCCTGTGTATAAACTCCCATCTCTGGATATTCTCCTAAGACACTTGCACACTATATTCCTGAGGTCAGTGGTTCTTCAGGCTATATTTCTATTCTGGCCTACCCATTCCCCAGGGCTGGGTCCCCGTGCAAGTCACTTTGCTTCCCTGGGCCTCAGTTTCTCCACCTGTAAATGGGGATGATAGCTGTCCCAACGTCTGAGGGGTTCGTTGAGTATCTCATGAGGTCAACTCTCTGAAGCCTAAAATCCCATCCCAGCTATACAGTAGGTCTTTAATTAGTGTTAGAAACCCTTAGCTCTCAGCGAGAAGATGAGCTTGGTACCCTGGAAGTTAGCTGGAGTTAGGGGCGATGAATCCCCTTTGTGAGAGGGACTTGGTCTAGAAACCACGTTCAGCCTTTTCTGGTCCCTGAGTCAATGAGTCTCAAACTTTACTGAGCATTACTGGAGAGATCTGGGAAATGCAGAGCCCCAGGCCCTGTGCTCAGACAGCCTGACTCAGGAGGTCTGCAGAGGCCCCCTGGAATGTGCAGTTTAACAACCTCCCCACTCTGCCTCTGCCGCCCCTCCTCCCAAGCTAGGAATAAATGTTCCTGTACCAGAAGCTTCTACCCGGAAATGATGCCAAGCCGAATAAGACAGAAGAGGCCCCTGTCCCGCAGGGAGCTCGCCACCTGATGGGGGTTCCCTCAAGGTCCACAGAGGAGCCTGAGTTCTGGAATGAGCAGGGAGAGCTGTGGGAATTTAAAAGGTCAGAAGAGACCTACCTCTTGGACTGTGTGGTTGTTGTCCCAAGACAGAAAGACTCCCAGGCTGGAGCCTTGGGGCGTGAAGGCCTGGGGAGGGGGCGGGGGTGCACAGGCTGGCCTGGAAGCAAAGGCTGCAGCGCCTGACCTAGCCTGCGCAGGGGGCCGTGGGAGGCAGAGAGATGCGTTGTAGATGAGGCGGGAAGGTGGTCTATGGGGCAGTCGGGTGTTGCCTATGGACTGGGAGCTCAGCTTCATCCTTCCAAGCTGTGTGACCTTGGGCCAGCAACTTCCCCCTTCCTAAGCTTCATTTCTGCCTCTCCAAAGGGATGGGGCCAGCCACCTGCCGTGGCGACTTACCAAGAAGGTAAGGACACGTCAGCTCCAAGGACTCTCGGTTTGCACGGGCCCTGCCAAGGCCCCTGGGCTTAAATGTATATTCATAAATTCACATTACTTTTCTTAAAGAGGGTCCCCAAGATTGTAAAAGCTCTGGGCCTTGCAAACCAGGATCCGCTGAGGCCCACCTCAGTTGTAGGAAGATTTGGTGACAAGACAGTGAGCCCCTCAGGAAGCATCCCTAGCTCCCATGCCTTGGAAGGAGAACATACTAGCATGCTGGACAGGGGCGAAGTTTGTTCCCTGGAGAGCCAGGACTTTCCTGACCATCCCTTGCCCCCATGACCTCAGGACTCCAGCCCAGACTGGAAGCAGAGAGGGGCAGGTTGGAAGCAGAATGGAGGACATGGTGGGGGGCTGGAGGAGGCGGTAGGGAGGAGATGGCAGGGGAGGGAAGGCAAGAGGATTAGCAGACCCCTCTGGCTGCCAGATGCCCTAGCCTTTGAAGGACTAGGCCGGTGAGAAGCCAGCCAGAGGTGAGGGCCCTGGGCAGAGGCCTTGGGGTTGAGGTGGCTTTGATAATGACCTTCAAATGTCTCAAACCAGGAAAGGATGCAGGTTATCCAGAAACAGCAGGGGAAAGGGATACTGGGGCCTGGAGATCTTCCCTTCAGTGCGAGAAGAGGACCCACCCCTGTGCCAGGCCCTGCCCAGGTACCCCATCTCCCTGAACCCTCACACCACCACCTTCAAGCCCTCATGCTGCTTCTCTCTATCCCGCCCAAGAGGAAGCAGAGGCTCAGAGAGGGCAAGTTCTTAGCTTAAGGGTACACAGCAGGGGTGAATATGGCACACAGGAGGATTTGGACCCAGCTCTGACTCCAAATTCCAGTTCTTAACCCTCTCCTGCCACAGCCCTCTCCGTGGACTCGGTGGCCCAGAGGGCTGGCAATAAAAATAGGAATGAATGAAGGAAGGAAGGAAAGAATTCACAGGCCAGGCTCTTCCCACGCCACGGGCCTTCTCACCCAGCCCGCTCTTTCTCACCCCTACACCCCCTCCCCGGCCTAATTGGGAGGTTTCTGAGCCGTCTGCCCCGCTTCTGCTGGTTCCCCTCGCTCCTCCCGCAGCCCACCCCGAGGCAGCCTTCTCGAACAGGACCCCCGGCGTGGGGACGCCTCCCGACCCCCGAGGCCCGACGGGAGAGCCGCGACCTCGGGCGGGATGGTCTCCGCAGCCGCCTCCCCTGCCCGGGACAGCTAAATAATTGATTCGCCCATAAATAAGGGATCTGCGCCGCGCGCGCCCTCTGCCCCGGGGTGCGGGTTCCCCCCTAGGGTTAGGGGCGAGGTGGGGGGCGGCGAGGGAGGCGGACGGAGGCCACCGGGCCGTGCGCGCAAGTGGCGCCCAGCTTCGCTCCGCGGGCCTTTCTCCCTCTCGCTCCCTCGCGCCGGCTTTTTCCCTTTTCCTTTTTCCTTTTTTTCTTTCCTGGAGCGGAGCCCGGCGCCAGGAGTCTGGAACCAGCTTGACAAGCTTTTGAGTTATGGAGGGGGGAGGGGAGGGAGCGGGCGGGCGGCGCGGGGAGGGGGCCGAGGGAGGGGAGGGGAGGAGAGGGGCGGGCGGGGGAGGGCGAGCCGCCGCGGCGTGGGGAGGGGGGGTGGCGGCCACCCCCACCCGGGGACCGTCCCCGGCTTTCGGGCGAGCGCGGGGCGAGGGGCTGGCGGCGGCGGCGGCCGGGCGGGGCGCGGGGAGTGGGCGGCGAGGGGGCGGGGGTGAGTCATCCCGGGGAAGCGGCGAGCGGCCCGGCTGGCGGAACGAGCCAGGCTTTAGGGCCGCAATAAATGAGGCCCGGGGAGGGCGGCGGGGTTTACACGGCCTCGGGGGCCGCGGCCTCCCCTGCCGAGCAAGACATTCCTTTCCGCTGAACTGGGCGCCTGGGCCCGCGCCGCCGCCGCGCCCTGCACGCTTCGGCCGCCCAGGCCGGGCCCCGGGCTGGGAAGGAGCGGCGACGGGGGGCGGGGAGCGAGGCCCCCAGCGTGGTTCCCCTGGAGCTCCCTGAGCCGTCACCTGCCCCGGAGGGAAGGGATCGGTGTGCCCACTGAACGGGTGGGGGACTTGAGCCCAGGGAGGCTCATCACCGCTGCGGGTCGCTCAGCTAACCGCCCCCCTCCCGGGGTGTCTAATTACTCCTCTCTTTTGCCTGATGCCTGAGAGTTACCCCCAGACACACTCCCGCGGTTTGACTTTGGCCTGGGGGGCTGAGGGCCAGGCCCGCAGTAGAGGCACGCTAGCCGTGGGGCTGAATTTGAGCAGGACGCTTTGCTGGGAGCCCCACGGGGGCGGGGGGTACTGGGGGTGCCTGTCCGTCTGACCGTGTAGAGCCAGACAGCCACCCGGCTAGGGGTGCGGGGAGGGGGGGTAAGGTTGAAGAGTGTTGGGGGGTGAGAGGTATGTACCTGGAGTTATTAGTTTACCAGGACCAGTGGTAGAGAAGTTTCCGGAGCCCTTGAGATCTCCAGGAGGACCCAGTGTGTCCCAGGAGGACAGAGACCCCCCAGTTCCAAGCATGCCTTCCCCTAGACTAGAGTTTCTGGTCAAGTCTTGGACATCTTGTGTGTGTACTTCAGTTTCCCTTAGGGACCCTCAGCATTTCCCCCACCTCAGCCACCACCTGGCCCCTTTGGGCTTTTCCAGCCCCCAGCCCAGTTAGTGACCTAGATCCGGTCCTGGGCTCTGGAATGTCACCCGCCTGGCCTCCGCTCCCAGCTCTGTGGCCTGGGGCTGCCACTTTCACCACTCCGAGCCTTTCTTGCTCATCTGTGAGATGGGTTAGTAATTGTGACCACCCGGCCAGGGCGCTGGAAGATTCCATGAGGCCATGAAAGTCTCCACTTAGCACACAGGGCCTGGCACACAGTCAGCTCTCAATACGCAGTCTCTGCTGTTGGAGCTGATTGTTAGACTTGCTGGAGGCTCAGCAGGGCCCCACTTCCTGTCCATCCCCCCCCCCACCACCACCACTAAGCGGAGCTTGAGAAAGCAGAGCCTGTTCTGCAGCCTGGCTCCTTCCCCACCCCCCACAGAGCCGAGTGTCGAAATCCTCCTGGAGAAGCTGCTGAGCAGAAATTTCCAGTCTCCCTGGCAGAGCCTGGGAGAGTTTTGGGTGCGGCTCCCTGATGCAGCTGGGCAGGCTCTGCAAGGCCAAGGCTAGGGAGGGACCCCTAGATGCTCTGTGAGACCCGGAAGCACCCCAACCCTGGCAGGCACCTGGCCTCCAGCTCCAGCTCCAGCAAAATCCCATTGTCCCCTGTGGTCAGTGTGGGGCTCAGGGCTTTATCCCCCCTTTAGCAAGCCCATGAACCCTGGAAGTCTGAAGGAGCTCCCCTGGAAAATGGGATAAGAGGGTCACTGTGGGGATGGAAGGAGATAGTACCTGTGAGCCCTTAGTGCAGCTCTTGGAACCCCATAAGTGGGGGCTGTTTGCTTTAGTGAATGTCCCAATGGTGGAAGCCACCAGGCCTCCGGGGGCCCACTTGGCTGATTCTTTGGGTACCAGGAAGATTAGAGTCCCCCAGCCAGGATGGTGGGTCCCACAGGGCTTCTGGAGGCTGTGGGATCACATTTCCAAGTGGCCTGGAGAGCCCACGGGGGACCTGACAAACAGCCTGACCCTGGCTTTGCTCACAGGGCTGTGTGATCCCATCTTTCTTGTGCTTCCTATCAGGAAACAGGGCCTGTGACCCTCACTCAGCAGAGGGAAATAAGGAGCGCTGGAGGGGGAGGAAATGGGGTTAAGTCCCCACGTAGCTCCAGACCAGGCAGGTGACCTTAGGCAAGTCTGATGAGACTAACGCAAGATCAAGTAACACTAATGAGTATGAATGAGTAGTGTGGGTAGTACTTAGGAGTAGAACATGTCAACTGCTCTCTGCTTCAGGCCAGTACTGTTATCTCACAGTTACTCTTGGAGGGGGCTTTTATTATTTACTTTATTTTCCAGATGAAAAAGGAAGGGAGGCTCAGAGAGGTCGATTCACTTTCTCAAGGACACACAGCTAGGAAATGAGAAAGTCAGGATTCATCCCTCATCTGCTGGCTGAATCCCTAAAGAAAAAGCAAACTGAGTGTTTTTAAAAATAAAACATTTCAAGCACCTACTACATGTAAGACATCGAGGTAGGCAGCAATAAAATAAAGGAGGCCTGGTCTGGACTTCGAGAAGCTCATCACTGAGTAGAGATGCAAGACTCCAGTGATAGCCTCCTGGAAGTTAAGTATGAAAAGCAGCCTAAAGGTGCTACCAGTGTTGGGGAGGCACCAGGAGACTCCAGAGTGTTGGCACTGTGGGGAGAGTAGCGAGGCAGGGAGCTGGGTAGGGGGAGGCACAGAGGCCAGGGAGCAGGGAAAGCTGGTCTTGAGCAATGACAAGGGATTTTAATGGAGGGCACAGAGCCATTCCAGGAGGCCGGTGTGGCAAGGGCAAAGGCATGGCTGCATGAGAAGATGGAACCCACTCGGGGGCGGAAGGCCAGTGGGGGAGAGAAGCAGGAGGGGTGTTGCTGAGACTGGGGCTGCCCTGCAAAGGCCTTAGACCTTTGCTCTGTAAAACTGGGGAGCCATGGAAGGTCATGAGCAGAGGTGGACATCATTCTCCAGGAGTCTTAGGAAGAGAATTTTATGGGTGGTGAAATGTCCTGGAAACATACACAGAAAGACTAGAAGCACAGGGTCAGCATGCATTGCACAAACTTGTACAGTGCTTTCTTTAAAAACAATTCTTTTTTTCTTTTTTGCCTTGTGCAGGTATAACTATTCCAAAAAAAGAGAGGACATTTTCAAAAGGAAGAGGGGAGCTGGGAGGCAGAGAGATGTGGGAGGCTGGAGCCAGAGTGAGCCAGGATGGGTGGGCAGGCTACCTCTCTGACTGCTGGCTCCAGGCTGTTTGAGTGAAGGCCAATCTGGTAGGTGAGGCCACGGGTGGGGGGGGGGGGGGCGTTGGGACCCTCCTCTTAACCTAGAGCCTTCTTGTCTCACTGATGGTGGCTTCAGCCTGTCCCTACCCCTCCCAGTAGTCTGTCCTCACCAATCTCCTGCCCAGTGGCTGGGCTGTGGGGCACAGGCTGGTATTTCAGTCCTACTCTGAGCTAAATGGGACAGTTATTCCAGGGGCCTCCCTGTGTCCTTGAGGACAGACTGTCCCCTATAGCGGCACCAGGCACTGTGCTCGGTGTCTTACGGGTAGTGTCTCTAAATCTGAATATAATCCAGCAAAAAAAAAAAAAAAAAAAAAAAAAGTTGCTCTCCCCATTTAACAGATGGGGAACGGAGTGGGGTGTTCTGGTTCCTGGACTAGGAGCTATCGTCACCCCTCTGAGCCATTCCTTCTGCCTGGGATGCCTCTCCTCCTCTCTCAGCACCATCCACAGGGCAAATTCCTACTCGACCCGTGAAACCATTACTTTCTCCCCAGAGAACCCCAGACTATCCCTACAGTCCCCTTATCTATGTTCTGTTCCTATGGAGCTCCCCTGGGAGAGGAGAAAAGGCTTGGGAGACATGGCTGGGATGAGAGTTCCAGAGAGCCCAGCTCCGCATGACAGAGGGGGAGGGAACAATCAACTTATTCTAGATGTTCAAAAGGGCAGGACTGGAGCAGGGTGGACGTGAGAGGGAAGATGGCCTTGGCTCAACCCAGGGAAAGACAGATCAACCCAGGGAAAGCCCCTGGGATTATTTGGCTTAGAGACTGGAGAAGGGCAAGTTCAGATGGAGAGAGAAGCAAAGATCCAGGCTGCCTAGCATGGCTGCGCCGGCTCTCCACCAGCCTGAAGACACAGCTCTTTCCAGCCCGGCTCTCCCAGCATGCACACGCGCGTGCACGCGCGCACACACACACACATACACACACACACGCTGGGGCTCTGTGGCAAGACTGGGGTGGGAAACTGTCTTTCGTGCACAGGTGTCCCTAGCCTCCCCACACCTAGTGAGTATGCGCAGCAATGCAAAGCCCCCTTTTAGAGCCCAGAGTCTCCATCCCAGGTAGAGATGACCAGAATTGGGAACAGAGCAGTGTGGGCTGCTCATGAACTCTGAAAAACCCTAGTGCCAAGTTCAGGGACTGTCATGTAGTAGGCACTTAAGCATACGTTGAAAAATAAATGAAAGCGTGAATGAGTGAGTGATTGCCAGACCCCAGCCCAGGGAGGAGGGCCAGGAGAGCCATAGGAAAGTGGCCCCATTGGGGAGGGATGCAAACAGTGAGCCATGGCTCTGATGGAACATCCCTTCTGATGCCTGGACATGGGCAGTGCCTGGGGCCCCAAGGAACTCTCAGGTACCCCCACATCACCCCAGTGGGGACCTCCCCACAGTTCCCCAGGAGGCAGTATGTTGAGGTCCTTAAAGCCAGGGGCGGGCTCTGGACTCAGACATTTCTGTGCGCCAGCTCTGCCGCTTACTAGCGGGACCAGTTGCCTCAGTTTCCCCATCTGCACATGGGACTGATTGCACCACCTCCTGCCCATGTTTGCTGAGAAGGTCACATGCGAGATGTCTGTTCCACGTGCTCTGTCTGCCAAGGTTATCAGAAACAGCACAGGAGAGCTAGGTGGGGTGAGAAAGCTGGATGGACAGCCAGGCCCTGGGCTCTGGTCCCAAGGTGCTACTGACTTACAGGTTGATTCTGGACAAGGCCCAGCCTCTCACCAGGCCTCAGTTTCCCCATTTGTACAGTCAGGCCCTGCTGACCCTGGCAGCCTTGGCCTTTCCCCAAGCCCAGGCCAGACCCGCACACACAGCGTCCTCCCCCTGACCCGCACACAGGTGAGGGGGCTGCCCAGAGACACACAGGCACATATATATACACACGCGCCCAGAGTGCACACACGCCCACGTGTACAGGCCTGTAAGTGTGCACACAGACACACACATAAGCACGCACTCATGCAGGCACATTCATGTTCACACAAGCAGACACACAGGCAATCACGCATGCACATTTACACACATACCTCACAGGCACATCCCACACTCAGCACCCGCCCCCCCCCCCCCCCCCCCCCCCCCCCCCCCCCCCCCCCCCCCCCCCCCCCCCCCGCCCTTGCCCAGGCAGCCACAGCAGCTCACACTGGTGCTCACCCTCCCCCGCCCCCCTCCCCCCCCAAATCTGCTGTGCACCAACTGTTGGTAAGGGAGGGGCTGGGAGTGGGAAGGAACAAAACCCACGACTCAGCCGGGGAAGAGGGGTGCGGGAGGGGGGGTGCGCGGGCGAGGGAAATGACAGCCCGCGGTCCCCCTCGAGTCCCGGCTCATGAATATTAATGCCGCGGTAATTAAAATGCAGGGACGCAGCAGGATGGATGCGGCTGCCTCCGGAGCGCTGGGGAGCGCCGCGTCTTCGCAAGCGGGTGGAGCCCGCTTCTCGCTGGCGAACGCGGGATCGGCCGGGGGCCGGGGTTCGGGGTTCGGGGTTCGGGGTTCGGGGCTGGGGGAGGTGGTCGGGCCCCCCCCACGCAGCTCCCCCTACCCCCACCAGCGGCACCCCTCCGCGCTTGCCCCAGGCCCGGCCGCCCGCCAGGCCTCCCTTTCCCGGAGCCGGCCCCCTCCCGCCCTCGCGGCCCGGTGATGTCATCCGCACAAAACTTTCCGCTTCGCGGCCGGTCTCGGGGCCCTGAGTCATAGCCGCCCCCAGCCCGGGCCGCGCCGTCTGCTTGAGCAGAGCTGGGCCCCGCTGGCCCGGGCCTGACGTCAGGCTGGCGGGGCCCGGGACCGCGTGGGGCCAGTCAGCCCGGAGCTGCGGGCCGCTGGGGGCGTGGACGGCATCCTAGGGAGGAGGAGTAGGCCCGGATGAAGGGTACGGCCTGGGCCGGCGGAGTCTGAACCCCGCACCCCGGGTCACCTTATGCAGATTGCTCGATCTTAGGCAGGTCCTTCGAGCTCTCGGAACTTCAGTCTTATCTGCTAAGTCGCAGACGGGCGGCAAGTCTTCACCGCCTGGGAGAATGAACTGTGCCGCTGGATGAACCCACGCTCAGAGATGGAGAGGGCCTCGGCCAAGGTCACACAGCAGGCAGGCTGCAGGGCTGGGTTCCTGGGCCCCAAGTTCCAAGTTTTTGTTTTTTTTTTGCTGTGCCACACGCTGTTACCAGAGCAAGGTTCCGCTTAAGGCTTAGGGCAGGTGCAAAGAACCGCCCCCAACCGACCAGAGGTGGCGGAGTCCCATTTTCCTGGGGGAGCGTCTCCTCCAGCTGTCCTCAGCCTGCCTCCCCAGGAGCGGCCCAGTTACCACCACCCCACAACACAGGCACAGCAGCACTCTCCCTGCACCCCGCCGCAGACCGCACCCCACACAGGCACAGACCCAAAGACGCACACACACGTGCTCTCACACACACTCCAGATGCCATGGACTGCAGACACACATCCCCCACGCACACCACACAGACGGCTCGTGTACACACACCTTACATCCTGTCACCACGCAGCACGCACACTCATTCACATGCAGACTATGACACGCATCAAGGCTGTATCTGCCCCCCCGCCCCAAGGCTCCTTTAGCCTCTAGTTTTGACCCCTGAGCCCCATCATGGTATTTATGCCCCCAGTGAGGGCCAGGACCCACCCTTTTCCTTCTCCTCCCTTCCACACAGAGCCTTCATCAAGTCTCCTGCCATCAGTGGCTGGATCCCTGATCCCCTCCCATGGTCACAGTCCCACCTCCATGGAGGCCCCCTCAAACAGGTATGCACCCCAGGTCTGCCGGGGGGCTCTCCTTACTCCTTGAAGAGCTGCTCCAGGCCCCGGGCCCTCCTAACCCACAGGGCACACTCACCCGGGTTTTGGTCAGCTCCCCTCCCAACTCAGGCAACAGCTACTCAAGAGGAAGGACTGTGTCCAGTCACCCCTTGTCCCCACACCTGCACCCCCACCACCCCAGCCCAGGGCCTCAGGAATATTTGGTGACTTGAAATGGGCCAGAGCTTTAAAAGTCACTTCTGTCTGGGGCCTCAACTTTCCCATCTGTAAAATGGGGTCACACTGAAAGCACCTTGCAGAAACTCAGAAATGTCACAGTGACTGTCATTAGTACAGCCATCGGGTCCCTGCTGGGCTGAATCTGTAGCTGACCCGAGCTTTGGTGGGTGCGGCTCATGGCCTAGGTGAAGCCCTTCTTCAGGTGAGTGTCCTGGTCATGCCCTTCCTGCAGACTGGGTCCCTATGGCACTTGGTGCTAAACCCCAGAAGTGGAATGTTTGGCTGGGGTCCTTGAAAGATAACGGGGGGGTGTTGTCTGTTTCAAGCACCACCCCTCAAGGACAGCAGTCCCTCTTCTGGCTGAGTCTTTCAGGAGGACAGCTGGCCTCGCCAGGCGTTGGAGGGGGAGGTAACTGGGTTGGAGCCTCAAGTCTCCTCCTCCAGCCAGCACAGCACTACCCCCACGCCTGGCCCTGTTGGGTTGGGAGACACTTGTCCAGTGGGAGGACGAGCCTCTCCTGGGGGATGACCTGAGTCAGGAGAACAGGGAGGGCAGATGAGTGGCGTGGGGAAGAAGCAGAGTTACCTGCTTTCGCCAAGGTGGAGGCATTTCTGAGAGATGGACAAAGATGAGTTGCCCAGTACCCACACATGCCCCCTTCATCTTTGCTGCTCCTTGGGTCCTGGGGGCCCTACCTGGGCCCAGCAGGACCCCAGCGGCTCACTGGACCCCTCCCCCTCCCCATAGACAGAGTTGGAGACTCAGAGGCCAGGGTGGGGAGGGGACAGGCCAGCCCCACAGAAGGGCAGGGTGGAGCTGCCATCTGCTGCTTGAAGGCCTTCATTCACAGGTGTTCACCAGAACCTTCCATGCGCTGGGTGTATGGTGAGGAACGAAACAGCTGATTCTCCCGGCCTTAGTGGCAGGCAGAGTCAGAGGGCCACAAGATGCCAGTTAAAAAAAAAAAAGGCAGCAGGACAATCAGCAATAGCGGGGGTGGGGTAGGTGCAGGGATGGGAGGGAAGGGGGGCCCCATGCTCCTTTACAAACATTTCCATACCTAGGCCCATGTGTGTTTCCCAGGGTTTCTTCTGGAACGTTTCTTAGTTCACTCATCTGTGTCCATGCATGCAGTTGGAACACCTTTGTCTGAAGCAGGGGGCAGAGTAATTATGAGCGAGGTCCAGACTCCTCCTCCTGGCTGTGTGATTTGGGGCAAGTCACTGTCCCTCTCTGAGCCTCCATAGCATGACATGGGTGCATATCCTGCAGGACTATTGTGAAGACTCCTCGAGATGATGTGTGCCAAGCTCTTGGTGTGGGGACCCAGGCTTGACTCTCTGCTGCAAGCACCCTTGCCCCATGACGGCCCTGCTCAGGCCCTCTAGGCCTCTGGTCTCTGCCTGAGCCCCAGTACCTGACAGCCCAGCTCTGGAGGGTATGAGCAGTCCTTGTGAGATGGAGGCCCAGCGCCAGCTGGCTCGGATGACAAGACTGCCAGGGACAGTTTGGTTACCCAGCTGTGTACTCAGGGGCTCCTGCCTCTCCAGGGTGGAAAGTTTCAAATGGAGATGAGTTCTAGAAACACAAGGGCAGTTGGCTGGGGGGAGCCCTGGGCCCCAACTCCTGCCTGCTGGGATGCCCTGGTTAAAAAAGGAAAACTGAGGGGCGCCTGGGGGGCTCAGTGGGCTGAGTGTCTGATTTTTTATTTCAGCTCAGCATCCTGGGATCCAGCCCCATATGGGGCTCCCTGCTCACCGGGGAGTCTTCTCCTCCCTCTCCCTCTGCTTTCCCCCTCTGCTTGCAGTACTCTCTCTCTCTGTCTCTCTCTCTCCCTCTCTCTCTCAAATAAAGAAATAAAATCTTTTCCTGAAAAAAGGAAAATTGACCACAGCCTCCAAATACTGATCACCCCCAGAGATGTGGGCCAGGTGCTGTGAGGCATTCCCACAGCCCCCTCCAGGCTTCTGCAACTCAGATGAGGCACAAAAGATAAGGAAACTGAGGCTGGGAGGGGGAAGGCCCATGCCTCCGGCCATGTGATTGTTGCGTGTGGAAGAGCCAGAATTTACCCTCTTCTGAGCCTGAAGCCTGACCTCCTACCCACTAGGCTGCCCTCTGCTTTTGTCTCATCAGCAGAGAAATGGATTTGTCCAGCACCCACCTTGCCTAATTCACACCCAACTGTTCTCCATCTGCCCAGCTCCTGGGCATCACCCTTAGGACTTCAGAGAGCCTTGACCGTGGGACCTGGGAGGAGGACCGAGAAAAGACACTCACAAAGGGCAGATCATCAGGGGGAACTTCCTGGGAAGGGTCCCGAAACCCCAGGATGTCACCACTGGAAGGGACCTCGAGGATCATCACTTTGGCAACTTTTCTGTATGTTGTGCGTATAGAAAAGCTTCCACTCAGAGAGGGGGAGACACTGGCCTGGGGACCCACAGCAACATACTGACCCATCTGGGACTAGACGGGAGCTAGATTTAGGAACTAGATGGGGGCTGGATTTGGTTCAAATCTGGGTCTATTGTTAGCTAAGCTGTTAGCCTGAGTCTCTGAACCCTTGGTGCCTCAATGTCTTCTCTGTAAAATGAGGAGAATAGTAAGTCCTGTTTCAGAGGCAGCTGTGAGAAATAAATGAATGAACACACATACTATGCTTACAAACGGGGCTGGTACTCGGTAAGCATGCAATAGACACGAACGGTCATCTATCACTGTCAGTTTCTGGTTTCTAGTCTAGCACGGACCCATCTGCCCAGTGCAACCTTCAGTGAAACATGTCTGTCAGCACTGAAGACCGAGCCTCCTCTCCTGGTGCTCACAGTCCAGCTCGGAAACACCTGAGACCTGCACTTGGCAGGACGAGGGGCACAAAGCACAGTCCTGGGCAGAGGGAATAACATGCATGAAGACCTGGGGCAGGAAGGACATGAAGCTGCCCAGACTGGAGAGAAGGTCCACATGGCTGGAGCTCGGGACCAAGGGTGAACTTCACAAGAGGGGAGGAATTGTGGAAGGGGTCAGACATCCAGCGCCTGGGAACAACACAGAGAGCCTGGAGAGCCAGGGATGTTTAGAAGGGAAGGAAGTGGTCAGGTCTACATTTTGGAAAGATCCACTGGCTTGACCTAAAGGGCACATGGCGGGGGAGAGGGGGCAGAGACAGAGCTGGAGTCCCACCTGGACAGGGGCAGGGGGGCTGTGGGGTCAGGATGAAGGGATCTGACTCCTTTAGATGGGGAGCTCCTTGGGTCTGAGTAAGTATTGAGCTAGCAGTTGGGGAGAAGGGATCCAGGATGGACTTGGGATCTGGCCAGGGTCCAAGTGCATGGCTAAAAGTGATGGTCAGGAGTTAAGTTCAAGGAAGAGGAATGACCTTGCATCCAGCTTGGGCTACTCCAAGTGCAACAGCACCCAAGGACCTTGGTGGCTTGAGTTCCAGGCTTTAGGGAATGGCATCTCTAGCCCTTCTCTCAATATGCCCTTTCTCCTGGGGCAAGGAATCCTTGTGACCAGGATCCATGATCTGGGCACCTGGGATCCCAAAATTCCCTGCTCGATGGCCCTCAGCGCAGATCCTGGGTCCATCCTCCTGAGGATGGTGTGAGCTGGCCATTTGGACACCCTTGATCTCTGGAGGTGGCCAGGAGGTGGCTCTTTGCAGGGGGTGTGGACAGAATTTATGTACACAGGCTGGAGTGTTCATGCCTCACAGAAAAGGGCAAGACCTGGGCAGGGGGAGCCCGAAAGAAAAGGCAGGCCCAGTGGGCAGCTGCTGGCCAGGGCTGCCTCTCCCCATGCTGTTACTTCCTGCAGGAGCCCCAGGAGTCTGGGACTTCTGAGTACAAACTCAGCCTTCCAGGTGTATTTGTCCTCAGGAAGGTGTATTTGTCAAGGAAGGAGGATGGAACATATTTTATTTAGCAGTTTGTTACCTTGATTTATAACTTCTAAATACCTAGACCTGAGGTATGTGGGCTTCTGCTTGTACTCCTGCCCCCCAGGACTGCCCAGAGAAGAGCAGCTTCCCTGGGCCCCTGCACAGGCATCCAGTGGCTGACCTTGACCAGCAGGTTGACTCCTGGGGATCCTTCAGGCTTCCCAGCATCCGGACCCCATGGGGCTCCATCCAGTCTTCTGCATTTGTCTGCCTTGCCCTTTGAAAGCTAACCTCCAGCCCTTCCTCCTCCAGGAAGCCTTCCCTCCCTGGAGGCCCTGGTTTTCCAGTTTGGGGGCTGGGGTTTGGGTCACATGGTGTGTGGTGGTGTAACTGGCTAGGACGTGAGTCCTCACCCTCCCACAGGACCAGGAAGGTCCTAGAAGCTCCTAGAAGCAGCTGCTCCTAGAAGCAGCCCCTCCCAGCAGAGGCAGTATCTTGTGGAGGGTAGGAGTCTAGCTCAGAACACACACAGACTTGAGGTCAAATCCCAGCTCTTTTTTTTTTTTTTTTTAAAGATTTTATTTATTTATTTGACAGAGAGAGACACAGTGAGAGAAGGAACATAAGCAGGGGGAGTGGGAGAGGGAGAAGCAGGCTTCCCAACAAGCGGGGAGCCCGAGGTGGGGCTCCATTCCAGGACCCAGAGACCATGACCTGAGCCAAAGGCAGACGCTTAGCGACTGAACCACCCAGGCGCCTCTCAAATCCCAGCTCTGCCTCTCAAATCTTTCTTGCTGTGTGACCTTGGGAGGCGGCTTCGCTGCTCTGAGCTGGTTTCCACTTCTGAAAACCCATAATCATAACTGTACCTCTCGCAATGAGGAGGCAGTGTGGAACGCGGAGCCCACGTGTGCCCAGCATTTGGCAAGTACTCGGGAAGGAATCAGGAAAGGCAGGAGTTACATCACTCACTCCTTTTCACAGCTGAGAAAACAAGCAGAGGAGGTTCAGGGAGGTGGGGCCGGTGGCCCAAGGTCACATAGCCTGTATGGGGACAGGGGCCCAGGCCTGGCTGTCCGACCTGCGCTCTAATCACTGAGCCCTCCGGCCCGGGCCTGCCCCCGCGTTACCTTTCCCAGGTCTCCGTGGCCCTTGGGAGCCGGAAGGCCGCATGGGGCCGCGGAGAGCCGGGCGAGGCCAGGGCCTAGCCCGCGGGGCGGGAGGGGTTAACGGGCTCCGCCGCATTGGGCCGGCCTCGGGGCGAACCAGCCAATGGGCGCGCGCCGCGATGAGGTAATGCGGAGACCGCGAGGAGTGGGCGGGGCCGGCGGGGCCCTCGCCTCGCTCACGTTCCTTCTCTCCCCTCCTACCCCTCACCTTTGACCCAGATGTCCCCTCGCCAGCCTCACACCCGCGTTAACCCCGGTGCTGGAGCCGAGGGTCTGGGGCGGGGGATGGAGGGAGGGCTGGGTCCCTTAAGGTCTTTGGCAAGAACCCGAGGACGACCTGCCTCATCCGAGCCTCAGTTTCTCATTTTGCAAGCTGGGAGCCGCCCGATGGCTAAAGGCTAGACCAGAGGTGAACGTCCTTGGATTCCAGGGCGGTTTTCAGCCCCTCCCAGTCCTTGGCCCAGACGTCCCCGGGGCCCAGCGGAGGGAGCCTCGCCGGCCCAGTCACACCCTCCACGTGGCCCTGACCAGTCAGCTACACCCTCTACCTTGGGTATCCGTGCCTGACAACCCTCCCCAACTCCACCCCGTCCCCATGTCCCTTCGCTGCCACCAAGCCCCGAGTTAGCGGCAAAGGCAGCTCGACCTGGCAGGTTCATAGTCAAGGGTCAAAGTTCCGTATTAATTGAGCGCCTGCTACCTGCGGCTCAGAGCCTGGGGCTTGGAGGCGGCCCCGCCCACCTGCAGGGCAGCCTGGCGACCAGGCTCGGTCCCGGGCCTCGCGCCCTTCGCCGTCCGCCGTCCGGGCACGAAGCGGTTAAAGCCTTTCTAGCCGAGCTGGCACTGCCGCCGCGGCCCGGGCTTATTAGTCAGCTCGCGGGGAGGGGGCGGTGGGGGAGAGGAGGGGCTGGAGTTGAGAACCGCAGAAAGCTATTCTCAGGGGCTCCCAAGTGTGGGGAGGGCGGCTCAGCAGGAGCTGCTGCTTCCCAGAAAGTTGATTATTTTTAACCCAGGAAGAAGAAAGGAAGGAGGCGAGGGAGAAGGACTCAGAAAAAAGAGAGGATTGCAGAGAGGAGAGGAGAGAAGAGGAGAGGATGGGGAAAGGGAATGGGGAGAGGGGAGGGGAGAGGATGAGAGCAGAAGAGAGGGCAGAGGAGGGGAGTGACGGGGAAGGGCTGGCAGGGGGTAATGGAGGGGAGTGGAAGGAGGGGCAGGGCCAGTCCAGTGGAGGAGGCCAGCTGGCCGCGGTCTCTGGGAGGGGAATGGATGTGGAGGGGGCTCTGCAACCCTCTTCTCCCCGCCCACCACGGGGCTCTGTGGGGCTCTCCTGCCGGCCCCACCCCAGGTGGCCCATCCTGGCCTTCCCATGGCTGAGCTGAGAGCGATGTTCTGTGGGGTATCACCAACCCAGGGCTGTGCAAGGCACCAGGCTGGGAGAGTGGGGGGCCTGAGGCAACCGCAGCCATGCCCTAGGGTGCCGTCCAGCTGATGCGCAGCACAGGGACGAGTCCTTGCTTGTGCGGTGACATTGGGGGAGGGGCAGGAGCGCTGCCCTGAAAAGCCCAATGTCCCCAAAAGGAGAGGTTTCTGGAGGAGAGGGCAGAAGGCACCTAGGGCTCCTTTTCTCCAGCCTTGGGGTGGAGCCGGACTGAAAACCGAGCCCAGCGAGGGGCCTCAGGGAGGGTGTTGGGACACAATGACAAATAAGACAGACTCAGCCCTGGCCCACACAAGGCTCACAGTCCCCCAGGAAGAGCAGGGGCTGCACAAGCCATTAGGGATAACACATTAAATAACAAGAGGGTAGTGGGCTGGGTGGGAGGGGACCACACAAGGGGCTGGGAGGGCTGGTCCCAGGGCCCTGATCTCCGCTGGGGGCGGGGTTGGGGGTGGGGGATAGGAGGGCTCCCTGAGGACCAGGAGTGGCTAACTAGGTGAAGAGTGACTGGTGGAGGGGGTGTGGATGGGGTCCGGGGGCACAGACCTGAGAGCCTCAGAGAGGATCAGTGTGGCCCAAGACCATGGCCCTTGTCCCGGAGGTGGCCAGATGTTTGGGGAGTTCCACAGAGCAGAGGGAGGAGTCAAGCTGGGCTGAAGGAGGGGGTGTGTATGACAGATCCGGGTCTGGGGCTGAGCCTGTGAGCATGTGTCCCTTGCACTGAGTGCCCTGCCCTCCACTTGAGGCAAGACCCAGGGGACACATCCAGCCCCTCCAGAACCAGGGGATGATGGATGAGGACCACCTCCCCCTCTGCTAGAAACCCAGCACCACCCCCTTGATCCCTTGTGTTACTCTAGAACCCAGGACCAGCCTCTGAGGTTCTCCCCGAGGAGCAGGAAGGGGTTCCTGGGCTGTTGGCTGGAGGGCAATGACTGTAGGGTGCCAAGGAGGCCTAGTGGCATCATAGAATCACCTGCACCCACTTTCCCCTAGATCCCTGTCTGTCCTCTCGAAAGATGGGAGGACAACTCTGTTCAGCCTGTGGGGTGAGTGGCTCAGCCAAAGCCTGATTCCAGGCAGCAGTTGGGGGCAGAGCTTGGCCACCTGCTGCTCTGACCCTCCCTGCACACCCTAGGTCACGGGGCCTGTGGCTTTCCCATCAGTCTTGCCACTCATCATTAGCGCCCCCCCCCCGCCCCCAGCTTTGGGGACATCCTAAAGTCATGATCAAGATGAAGGGACAGAACTGAATCCAAACCCATTGCTGACTGCCTGTGAGCTCTGGCAAGGGGCTCTGGTTTCTGTGTGCCTCAGTTTTTTCATCTGCAAAGTGGGAATAATAATGACAATGGCAGAGAAGCAAAGGAGGTCAGGCTCTTTGCAAAGAAGTAGCCCAGGTCACTTGCAGACCTGAAGTCTCTGTGTCAGCATAATGAGGGGCATGGGTGGCAGCCCTCCCTAGCCGGACCAGGCAGTGATAGGACTCCTCTTTAGCAGATGAGAACACTGGGGTTCAGAGTGGTAAGGACCTGGTCCAGTGCTGCACAGCAGGAAGGTGGGGGGATGAGTTTGCAATCCTGCCCGCTTCTCCTGGGGGGCGGCGGACTCCATTCCCACTGCCACTGCCCTCCAAATAAACAAGCATAAAATGCATCCCCCATCCAGGACACGGTCCTCTCCCTCCCCAAAAGCCACACAGTGACCCTGGGCTGGCCCTCTGGGCCCAGGAGGAGCCGTGTGTCCCCATCGGGCATCTCTGAGCTGTGCTTTCTCGGTGGTGGAGCACAAAGGAGGGTAGCCGGGCAGAGAAAGAGGCCGACAGGCGAGGAGCCGGCTCCGCGGGCGCTTTTCTCCCCGCTTTCTTCCTCTCCTGGCTCTTTGTTAAGCTCCCTTTCAGCTGAGCCGGCAGAGCCTGGGTGTTCGGAGCTGACAATAATTGCTGCGTCTAGACAGTGTCTGGTATGAGGCCTCCCTCTCCCGCGCCTCCCCGGCCTCCCCGAGGCTCCCTTTCCCAGGCAGTAGGGCCGGGCTCCACGCCCTCCGTTTCCCACACCCTTCCCCTCTCTGGCTGTCCCCCACCCCCCCACCAGTCCTGCCTCCCTCCTGCTCAGGCCTCCACGGGCTCCCTCTCCCCATCCCACCTTGGGGCAGGCACACACTCACCCCCTTCCTTCCTCAAGGCCTGAAATCCAGGGGGACAAATGTGGTTTCGCTTTTGGCTCTGGCTGGGAGACTCTGGAGGAGGCTGTAGGCCCCCAGGATAGGAGGCCACTGGCCTTGCTGGACTTGGGGCTGAGCTGGACAGCTCTGGGATCCGTCCTGCTCCCTCACCTCTCCATCCGGGCCTGGATGGGAACCCGGAGGAATCAGCATAGGAGGGATTTAGGATAGGTACGAAGAAGAACTTCTTGGCACCTCTGACCACCAGACTGGGATGGGGTGGTTTCAGGAGGTGTAGGGAGTGGGAAGTCACATTTCACAAGTCCTAAGGCTGTTCCCACCCCAGCTCAGATCAGCAACTTGGGAGATTTCCCCAGGAGCTTCCTTGAGGTTTCCTCCTCCTGGTGTCAAAACAGACGCCCTCGGGCTGTCGAGACCATAATAATCAGGGCTTGCTCAGCCCTTTCCCTGCTCCAACCACTGAGCAAACTCTACAAACGTTCATTTACTTAACCTCCCACCAGTTATTTAATCTCACTATGAGAGACAGAGAGAAAGGGAATGAGCCTGTGATTTGTCCCATTTTACAGATGCGGAAACTGAGAACTAGAGAGGCTTAAGTAGTTTGCCCATGGTCGCAGAGCCAGCAAGTGGAGGAGCCCGGATTTGGAGCCACAGACTCCAGCCCCAATAATTACCAATAGTACAAATATTAAACGCTTACTGAATACCTAGGGCTGTGATCAGCACTTTACACGTATTGTTTTCTTTAGCCTTGCAACAATGTTAGATAGGACCCAAGGTTATGTCCATTATACAGACTAAAAGAGCATGGCCAAAGGCTGCTGGGTGTGGCCAGGTGGTGACCTAGCTCCATGTCAGAGAGGCCTAGGAACCCAGAACCCTTCCATGGCTGTCGCGCTGTATGTAAAACTCAACATGGAGTACAAGTTTCTGTACCATTTCTCACTTCTTCCCTCTGGGCTTTCTCAAACACCTCCTGGGCACACAGCCCTGGCCAGGCTGGGGCAGACAGAGGCCAAGGTTAGGCCAGAGGAGGCTGGTGAGTTAGCCAGTTTCTGCCCCAAGTCGGAATTATGATGATGCTCGAGGGCCATGGGGCCTCTGGGAGTCCAGGGGAGGGGTCCTAAATCCAATAAGGCTTCCTGGAGGAGGCAGAATCAACATTGCCCTGGAGGATGAGTACGAGTTAGGCCTAGAAGGGAGGGAGAGGTGTTCCTGGGAGAGGGACTCACACATAAGAAGGTCCCAGAGTGAGAAAAACACAGGGTAATCTCAGAGAACCCAGGAAACCTGAGCAGCTTTGCCAGGCTGAACAGGAGTGAGGGCCGGGGAGGGAGGTGGGGGGGAGCCACGAGGCTGGAGTCCACCTGATAGGAGGGGCCTCGATTGCCAGGCTGTCCGGGAGCTGGCATTTATCCCACGCAGGCAGGCAGGGCTGTGATAAGCAGGGGGACGGTGTAGGGGGCAGGCTGGGTGGTTTGGAGAGGCCCGACCTGTTGTACAAAGATGGCCTTCTCCAATGTCAGGGACTGGCCTCCGAGTGTGTCAATGCTGTTCCAGAAGCAGCATGGGCAAGGGCCCGGAGGCGAGGGTAGTCTGGCGTGCTCCCGGAGGCAACAGAGCCATGCATTGAATGACCTGCGGAAAGAAGCAAGGGATAGGGAGCAGCGAAGGTCTGGTGGCTCTGGAAGAGGATGAATTGGGAAGATTAATCTGGAACCTTCGCAGGATGGCTCAGAAGGGCAAACCTGAAGGCAGCGAGGCTGGAAGGAGGCCACCGCTGAGTGGGTTTTCTTACCCTTCCAGGCAGGTCTGTCCTCCTCTTCAGCCCCTCCTCCCTTCTGTAGAGTCATTTTGATTCCATACCTACTCCCTCCTCGTGGGCTGCCTCACGACCCCTGCACCCCCCACCGCCCCCCAAGCCGGAGAGGATGATGCTGGCCATTCATTCCTCATCCAGGCCATCGATGGAAATGTCAGGCCTTGCAACCGAACCTGCGCCCGAACACCTGTCGGGGCCACCGGGGGCTGATGCGGGCCCATCCATTGATGAGCTTAGCCCCAGAGTGACGCGGCCAC
This sequence comes from Mellivora capensis, assembly GCA_004024625.1. NCBI lineage: Eukaryota > Metazoa > Chordata > Mammalia > Carnivora > Mustelidae > Mellivora > Mellivora capensis. The sequence continues at coordinate 15,398 of PISX010017327.1, read as the reverse complement.
AGGCGCGGGTCGTGGCTTCTCCAGACCTGACTCCGAGTGCACAGCATGGGCCTAATAGGGAGCTGGGGGCAGGCGGACACAGGACCTCCTGTCTGCAGGCAGACAGCCAGGTGCTGTGCCTGCTGGTGTGACGCTGGAGCATCGCTGGCTGGTGGAGGAGGAAAACAGGGTCAGGCAGCTGATGTAAGCCAGGGCGGGGGATGCTCTGAGGGGGCTGATGGCAGAGACCTGGGTTGCACAGGCCTGTCATCCCTGACCCCAAATCCCTGGGCAGATGGTTTGAAAACACGGACTTTTTCCAGTGGTAGAAAGATGATCTGACACAGATCCCGCCTATTTCCTAACGACCGCCCCCCACAAGGTGTGGGGCCACCCCTGTAATCAAACACATTAACATGTTGCCTAGAGCACGCAAACACAGGTGATGACGCCTCGCCAAATCCCAGGTCCTCGTCTCGCCACGGGGGCCACGGTGCCAGGCTCCCAGGGTGGTCCTGAGAATTTGATGCCTCCCACGATACACGCCTGCCTGCAGTGCCCCAGACACAGGTGTCCTGCTCCCACTCTTTGCACTCGCTGCTCCTTTCCAGAAAATTCCTCTCCAGGATGGCTGTTTCACTTCCATGTGGGCTCTGCTCAAAAGCCACCTCCTCAGGGAGGCTTACCCTGGCCATGCCCGTCTCCTCCCGCGCCCCCCCACCCCCGCATTCTTCTTCCTCTTCCTTCTCAGCGTCTACCACCTGACCTAGAACTGAGTCAATAACTCATTTATCAATTGCCTGCTCTCCCTCCGTGGAGTCTGAGCTCCTGGAGGGCAGGGCTCCTTTCTGCTCACTGCTATGCCCGCAGCACCTAGGACAGTACCGCATGGGGAAGGGGGGGCGGCGGGGGCCTTCCCAGTCTCATTTCCGTCTGTTCGAGCACCCGACACATCAGAAAGGCTCAATAAGGCTGAGCTGGTACCATCCCCATTACTGATGTTACTGATGCTTCTGTTGTTTCTATCATTATTATTATCATTATACTATGATGTTCCTGAGCTGGTCCCGGACCTTGGTTCTCCAGCCTGTGAAATGGGCATCCTGGGGAATGGGGCACCAGAAGCCGACCCGGGGCCGCTGCAGGAGAGACAAAGAACGCCACCCACCCACCTGGGGGAGCCTGCGCCCCTCACTGGAGAGAGAGGCCCAGGAGAAGCTTGGCGAACGCCAGCCCCAGCGAGCAGGGCTGCCAGAAGGCCATACATAATTCATTGCCAAATGGGGCCGCGGGCGGCTCTCCGCACCGTGCGTTGGGGGCTCACTCTGCGCCTGGCACTTTGCTGACTGCTCCTCACACGTCCCCTCATTGCATCTTCGCGGGTTTGCCGGGTGCGATCCTGCCCCTCCCCCTAGCTCACCGAGGGGGAACCTGAGGTTCAGAGGATGGGGTGACCACCTGAGTCACAGAGCTTCTCAGGGGCCAAGCTGGGCCTCAAGTCATCAGACTGGATTTCGATCCAGCAGCCCCAGTCCCCGCCTCTCTGTGGAGGGAAGAGGCAGCCCTGGGGAGGGTCTGTGGGGACAGAGGAGGACACTCACACGCAGGGCAGGTGAGGGGAGGGGGGAACAGACTGGATAACAGCAGGGTCTGCCATCCAGGGGCAGGCATTGTGTCTCCAGCCTGCAGCCCACCTCCCCGTGCCCTCCTCCCCTTCTGTGGCCATCAGGAGCACTGGCTCTGAAGTTTCAAGGGCTCAGTTTGCCCAGCTGTACAATGGGAATAGTAAGACCTACCCTTGGGGCTGGAAGCTCATGCGGAGGGATGGACAGACAGGAGCCGGCTCCAAAAGCAGCATCTGCCTAGGGGAAAAGCCAGTCCCCAAAAGTTACATACTCTGCGATTCTGTTTAGGTTGCATTTTGGAAAATGACCGCATTTTAACAATGTAGGACAGATGAGACATTGTCAGAGATTTGGGACGGCTGGACGGGGAGGAACTGGGGTGTGGCTATAAGGCAACAATAGCAGAGAGCCTTGGGGTGATGGAAATGTTCTGTGTCCTGATGGGATGGAGGACACAGAGCCCTGTGACAAAACCGTACAGAACTCAGGGCATGTGCCCAAGAGGAGGACTAGAAGCCCGAGGGAGCGGGGATGCGTTGGCATACCCGTATCCCAGCCATGATATCCGTCCCTGGTTTTGTCAGACCTTTCTGTTGGGGGAAACGGGGCAGGGTGCCTCGGCTCTCTCAGCATTATTTCCCACAATGGCATCTCAGTCTACACTTAGCCCAATAAGAATTTCGATTATAAGATGTCTCCTGGGTGCCTGGGTGGCTCAGTGGGTTAAGCCTCTGCCTTCAACTCAGGTCATGATCTCAGGGTCCTGGGACCGAGCCCCGCATCGGGCTCTCTGTTCAGCAAGGAGCCTGCTTCCCCTCACCTCTCTCTGTCTACTTGTGATCTCTCTCTCTCTCTGTCAAATAAATAAATTTAAAAATCTTAAAAAAAAAAAAAAAGATGTCTCCTGCTGGGGCACCTGGATGGCTTGGTCCATTGAGCATCTGCCTTCGGCTCAGGTCATGATCCCCAGGTCTCGGGATCGAGTCCCACACCAGGCTCCAGTCCCTCATCGGGCTCCCTGCTCAGTGGCGAGTCTGCTTCTCCTTCTCCCTCTCCCTCTGTGGTCTCTCTCTCTCTCTCAAATAAATAAATGAAATCTTCTGGGAAAAAAGAAAACATCATCTGTCTATGCCTCAAAAGGGTTAAGGGAGTTGTTGCGAGCAGTACTCCCAGCCAGGCTAGGGACCAGGGGGCATTTGCCTGGCAGCTGGAGTTTTCCTCAGTGAATTGTTCTTCCTGCCTCACTCTGAGTGTCCCTAGTCTTTATTCCAGAATGTTCCTGTCCTCTTCCACCTTCCCATAGACAGGAATTCAATACTGCCCCATGAGACTCTAGATTAGACTCTGAAAGAGAACAAGGAAGGCCTTTGTCATCAGTCTGCCGTCTGCATCAGGCGGGGGGAACCCCGGCCATGCTCAGAGGCTCTCAGTCGGGATTGTGAGAACAGTGACCTCCACCCCCTCCCCCACCTCCATGGTGTCCTGCCTCCGGGAGAGTTAGGGGCTGTGCAAAGCATGCTGAGTATCAGGCAAGTGGGTCCTAGACCTAGCCGAGCTCCGCCTCACCAAGTAATTCTAGACAATCCCTACTCGCTCTTTGGTACTTAACTTCCTCATTCAAAGCACAAAGAAATTGGACTAGATGATCCTTAAGGGAGCCCAGGGCCCACGATGCTGGCCAAGGAGGACTTTCTTTCACATTCCATGTGCCTGAACAAGAACAGCTTGGCCTCACGCCTGCCTCTGGCCCTTCCCTGTATGTGACCTTGGGCCCTCCCTGCCTTTCAGCATCAACAGAGCCAGAGGGTCACATGGCTCAGGTCATTCAGTCATTCAACGGGACAGCCACTGAGTTCTTTCTGTGCCAAACACTGGAAGAAAAAAGGTGGGGAACGAAATGCTGTCCTGGCCTTCATGGAACTTGCAGTTTAGAATGTCATGAATAAACCAAGAATTGCTGCTAAGGTCACACCAAGAAGGATGGTGCTTGTCGGGGACAGTGTGCTTTAGGCCCACTGTGAGGGCTTCCCTGAGAAGTGATGATTAAGCTGAGGTCTGAGCGAGGAGTTAACGCTAAGCCAAGGGGGTAGCCACGGGTAGCGGCTGTTCCCAAACAGGAGGCAGTGGGAACTGGGGGCCTGTGCAGACAGGCAACAGAAGGGATCCTCTGAGATGCGACACGCAGGGGAATTACCAGATTGGACTTGCATTTTGAAAATATCCTCCCGTTTACCAAGAGGAGATGGGGAGCTCATGGGCCCTCATCGTTGCCTTGAATGATTTTCATCATGGTGTTGCTTCAACGTGGGCCAACATAAAACAAGGCACAAATTCCCTGTAGCTCTCGGACAACCATAAAACCAAGACAAATTGATCAATCAAATATAAAATCAATTCAAATCCGATTAATTTTATGTGACATATTATATCTTTTGTTTGCAACCCTGTCACCGGCTACAGTGGGAACGTGGCCTGGCCATGATGGCTTCTGAGTTTGTGGGGCAGAGCACAGTGACCTTTTGAGTCCAGTCGAACTAGGCAGACAACTCAAGAGGAAAACGGAGGAGGAAATACTGGCAGGAAAGCACTTCACAAGAAAATATTCCAATGGCCAACAAAGGCAGGGAGAGGCACTCGGCTTCATGACTCCCCAGGGAAAGCCCAGGACCACAGTGGGCTACCACTTCCTGTACCGGCCCAGCTAAAGTGAAGAAGACTGACAGTATTCAATGTTGGTGGGCATGTGGAGCAACCGGAACCCCCAACACCCGGTGGGAGTGGGAGTTGGTTAAGCCACCATGGGAAGCACGTCGGGTCTACTCCCAATGGAGCATGCCCTGCCCTCCAACCCACTACGTCCACCCCCGGGCAGACACCCGACACATGAGCTTCCCTGAGTCCACCAAAGGACGTGGACTATTCACAGCAGCACTATTGGTGACAACCCTCAATGGAATGAACCCAACTGTCCCGTGGCTGTAGGAAAAATGTAGGATACATGAAGTGTTGACTATCCATAGGACGGATACCTGGCCAGCTTTCAAGATGGATGATCCACCACCATACACAACGATATAAGGGAAGTTCACAGACCTTATGTACAAGAGATGTCTTTTATATAAATGACAAAAACAGGTACAACCGGTCCCTGGTGTCAGGCATAAGGATAGATGGAGAGGACCCTCATGGGGAGGAGGGGTAGTGACCGGGGATTTGGGAGGAGGAGGAGACCAATGGATTAGATAGTGGGGAAGTTGCTAGAAACAGCACTTCAGTTCCTCAAGACTCTGAATTCAACTGAGAGGCCAGATGTGGGCAAGGGGAAGGGCCTAAGAAATACAGTCCGGGGTCCCCTGGTCCCCCTTTCCTTGTCCACATGGACCGCCATATATCCAGGCTTATAGCCCACCCTGGGCAGACAGAGCCTAAGGCCCCTTGTCCTCCTCCAGCCCCACGACACCATCTTGCTGTTCTACCCTGGTGGGAGCCAGGGGTAAGAAAGGGGCTGACCTAATAGGCCAGAGAGTGGGAGCTCCTCTGGAGAGAGGCCTTGCCTGCAGTGCTGGACGTTGGTAGGCTGCCCCTGTCCCCATTTTCCACGGAAGCATGAATCATCCATATTGGCACAAGCTGCCGGCCCCTGCAAGCCTCAGGCCAGCTCAGCTCCAGCCCTGGCTTTGAGGAGCCATTTGTTGGTGCCTTCCCCTCCCTTCCCCTCCCCTGCTGCTTTAGAGCAGGTAAACAGGGAGGGCCATTCCCTGATCGTGAAAAGTAGACAAATAACCCACTGCAGCCACCCTCGAGAAGGGCCGCGTCTGTCTGCAGGAAGCTCGTGCTCCAGAAAGGCCAGGGGGCTGAATGCTCAGCAGGGTAGGATGCTTTGTAGATGGCCAACCAGGGCATCCCCACAGGAAGCTCACGGACAGGCTTCCCAGAAAATAGGATTGTTAAGAAGCACCCACTGTGGGCCCAGCCCTGGACACAGAGCATTGACGCACAACCTCATTTAATTCTTCCACGCGCAGACCCCGAACCCAGACAAGACTATTTTTAAAATCAAGTCTGAGAGTATCTACCTTTCGGTTGGAGAGGCTCGTCCTTTTACATTAAATGTGCTTCATGTTGGGGGTGGCTGTATGTCTATCATCCCGCTGTTTATTATCTATTCATCCCCGCTCTTCTCCTTGCCTCCTTCACTGCCTTCTGTTGGGCTAATCGAGTATTTATAAATACTCCATTCTGTCAGTTTACCTTTTAGCTACCCCTCTTTATATCTTTGGTTGCTCTAGGAGGGGTTCCAATACATATTCTTCAATTATCATTATTTACCTTCCAGTAATAAAACACCACTTCATATATTCTGTAAGAACTTTACAAAAGTAGAATTTTATTTTAGCCTCTCCTGTCTTTTGTATTATTGTGGTCATATATTTTGCTTTTGTGTGTTATAAATCCCAGAAGGCACTGATATTTTTGCTTTAAAGAGTCTATTATTTTTAAAGAAGTTCAGAAAAGAAAAATTGTGTTCTGTATCCACTCACCTCTTTACCATTACCCATGCCATTACCGTCAATCTGAAATTCTATCTGGTAAGTCATTTCCCTGAAACCTAAAACCAGGGTACCTGGGTGGCTCAGTCGGTTAAGCATCCAACTCTTGATTTCAGCTCAGGTCATGATCTCAGGGTTGTGGGATCGAGCCCCAGGTAGGACTCCATGCTGGGCATGGAACCTTCCTAAGATTCTCTCTCTCCCTCTGCCCCTCCCCCTCTAAAAAAATAAATGAATAAGTAAATAAATAAATACATAAGTAAATAAATAAATTACTTTTTAAAAAACCCTAAAACCTTTCTTTGGCATTTCTTTTTCTTCAACAAGGGGTTTGAACTCACAACCACCCAGGCGGCCCTGTCACTTCTTATCATATGGGTCTCCTGGCAACAAATTCTCTGATTTTATTTAACCAAAAATTTTAATTTTTTTCCATTTGGAAAGACACTTCACTGATAGCGTTCTGAATTAACAGATGTTTTCCTTTCACCATTTTTAAGGTGTTGCTCCATTGTCTTCTGACTTACATTATTTTTATGAGAAGTCTGTTGTCTCTTGCATCATTGTTCTTCTGTGCATAATTTTCTTGGTTTTTTGGTTTGTTTCTTTTATTTTATTTTTATTTTTTCTTGTTTTTTTGGTTTGTTTCTTTTCTTTTATTTTTATTTCATATAATAAATAATTATAAAATTATTTTTATAATTTTCCCAGATTCTCTCTTGATTGTGGTCAGCAGTCTGACCACGATGTGCCTAAGCATGGTCTTCTTTGTAGTTATCATGATTATGGCTTAGTGAACATCCTTGACCATTTTTTCAAACATGGAACATTCTCAGCCAATATTTTTTCATCACATACTATTTTCCTGCCCTACTATCTCTCTTTCTTCCCCTGGGACCCCAGTTACATGTGTGTTAAGACTTCTCAATCCCACCCCACAGGTTATTGAGGTTCTGTTCATTTTTTGTTAACCATTTTTCTCTTTGTGCTTCAGTGTGGTTTATTTCCATTGATCTGTATTTAAAGATTTATTTATTTACTTGAGTGAGGAAGTTCACAAGCAGGGGGTGGGGTAGAGGGAGAGGAAGAAGCAGACTCCCTGCTGAGCAGGGAGCTGGATGTGGGGCTCCATCCCAGGACTCTTGAGACCATGATCTGAGCCAAAGGCAGGCACTTAACTGACTGAGCCACCCAGGTGCCCCTATTGATCTGTCTTTAAATTTACTGGCCCTTGGGGCACCTGGGTGGCTCAGTTGGTTAAGCACCTGACTCCTGGTTTCAGCTCAGTTATGATCTCAGGACCATGACATTGAGCCCCCAAGTTGGACTCTGTGCTCAGCAGGGAGTCTGCTCAAGATTCTCTCTCTCCCTTTTTCTCTCTACCCCATACTCTCTTCCTCTTGCTCTCAAAATAGATTTTAAAAAAATTTTTTTATAAATAAATCTTTTAAAAATATAAATTTACTGGTCCTTTTTGTTGTTGTTGTTGAGTCTAATCCCATACAGTGGATGTTTATATGGTTTTTAATCCCATCGAATAAATGTTTGACTTCTGAGATATTGGTTTTACAGTTTAGAATTTGATCCGAGGGGGCCTGGGTGGCTCAGTGGGTTAAAGCCTCTGCCTTCGGCTCAGGTCATGATCCCAGGGTCCTGGGATTGAGCCCTGCATGGGGCTCTCTGCTCAGTGGGGAGCCTGCTTCCTCCTCTCTCTCTGCCTGCCTCTCTGCCTACTTGTGATCTCCGTCTGTCAAATAAATAAATAAATACAATCTTAAAAAACAAAACAAAACAAAAAGAATTTGATCTGATTCTTTTTTTTTAAAGATTTTATTTATTTATTTGACAGACAGAGATCACAAGTAGGCAGAGAGGGAGGCAGAGAGATGGGGGGAAGCAGGATCCCTGATGAGCAGAGAGCCCAATGTAGAGCTCGATCCCAGGACCCTGGGATTATGACCTGAGCTGAAGGCAGAGGCTTTAACCCACTGAGCCACCCAAGCACCCCTTGATCTGATTCTTCTTTTTAAAAATTTTCCTTATCTCCTTTGTTATGGTTTGAAATATGCCCTTCCCCCAAAAGATATGCTGAAGTCCTAACCCCCAGAACCTCATAATGTGACCTTATTTGGAAATAGGGTCATTACAGATGTAATTAGTTAAGATGAGGTCACACTGGAGTAAGGTGGGTCCTCAATCCAGTATGACTAGTGTCCTTGTAAGAAAAGGAAAGAAGGACACTTGGTGGCTCAGTCATTTAAGCATCTGTTTTCAGCTCAGGTTGTGATCTTGGGGTCCTGGGATTGAGCCCCACATTGGGCTCCCTGCTCAGTAGGAGTCTGGATCTCCTTCTTCCTCTGCCCCTCTGTCCCTTCCTCGTGCTCTCTCTCTCTCTATTAAATAAAATCTTAAAAAAAAAAAAAAAGAAAGAAAGAAAGGGAGGGAGAGACAGACAGACAGAGAAAATATCATGTGAAGAGGGAGTAGAAATTGGAGTGATCCACATACAAGACAAGGAGCATCAGTGATTGCCAGCCATTACCAGAAGTAGGAGATAGGCATGGAACAGATTGTTACTCAGGGCCCTCAGAAGAAACTAACCCCATCAACATCTGGATTTCAGACTTCTAGCCTCTGGATCTGTGAGAGAATAAATTTCTGTTTCAAGTCACTCAGTTTGAGGTACTTTTTTCTGGAAGACCTAGGAAACTAATGTGCTCTTAAAATTTCTCATGTCTTCATCCATTATAATTGCCTTTCCCCCATAAACTCTTTAACCAATGTATTATAATGATTTAAAAGTTTGCTTACTGGGGTGCAACTGGGTGGTGCAGTTGGTTGAGTGTCTGTCTTCTCTTGGTTTCAGCTCAGGCTGTAATCTCAGGGTTGTGGGACTGAGCCCCATGTTGGGCTCCACTAAGCACAGAGTCTGCTTGGGATTTTCTTTCCCTCTCCCTACCCCTCCTGCTTGTGTGCTCTAGCTGTCTCTCTCAAATAAATAAATACATCTTTATATTTTTTTTAAGATTTTATTTGTCAGAGAGAGAGAGAGAGAAGGCAGACAGAGGCAGAGGGAGAAGCAGGCTCCCTGCTGAGCAAGGAGCCCGATGTGGGACTCGATCCCAGGATGCTGGGATCATGACCTGAGCTGCAGGCAGCCGCCTAACCAACTGAGCCACCCAGGCGTCCCAATAAATACATCTTTAAATTAAAAAAAAAGTTTACTTACTAATTCCAACATCTGGATTGTCTTTGATTTGTATCTACTGTCTTAAAAATTTTTTTTGTCTATGTGTCACATTTTCCTGTCTCATCCCATATCTAGTAATTTTTAATTTTATGCTGGACATTGTGTGATACAATATAGAGGTTCTGGATTGCATTAACTTCCTCTGAAGAATTTTGCATATTGTTCTATCAAATTTTTGGCCCTTCACCTTGGTCTTGTGGAGGCTTGGTGTCAGGCTTCATCAGGACAGACTTCATTAAGACTTCTAAGTCATTGTCTCCCAGGATCTCACTGAAAAGCCTGGTGTGTTTTACAAACTACTCTAACTTGATGAAATTTGAACTAGAAAATCTGTTTCCTCAATGCCAAGCAGCTGCAGAAATCTCTGATCAGCATTTTCGGTCTTCCAGCTGTGTTTTCTCCTTGGAGTCAGGACCCATGCCAGAGTCAGCCAAGGATTTAGGGGAGTTTTCTCCCTCTGTGGGTCTCTTTTCTGGGATTTTTCTCTCTCAATTTCCAGCTTCTCTAGAGATTCCAAACTCTCTACTCTTCAGCTAATACAGTTTCTGATTTCTGCTTATGTTCAATTCCCCTATGCACTACATCAACCAGAGAATGCCTTCAGGGGAAAAGCCAGATAAACATGTCTCTCATCAGTATGGTTTCCTTGTTTCAAGGGTCATATCTCTTCCAGTTTCCACCTGCTTCTGGTCACTCTCCAGTAGTTACAAACAAATCTGTTTTACATATTTATCCAGATTTTATCATTGTTACCAGCAGAAAGTTAATCTGATATAAGATTCCCATCCACTATCAGCAAGTCTGTGCTTTGTAAATCACTACATTATGCTAAGACTTACAACTTAGCGCTCATGTTAGGTCTAGTTTTAGACTTGACATTGAAAGTGATATGGTTTAGTGGGAAGCACAGCCCGTTTTGTTGTGGTCTGGAGCCAGCTACCCCTGACATTGAGTCTTGACCCGGATACTTTGCTGGACAAAGTCCTTTATCTCACTGAGCTTCAGTGTCCTCGCCTGTACAACAAGAATAAGAGTCTCCACCTTACAGGATGAGGAATGGAAATAACGGAAGGGAAAGCCCAGCACCAGGCCTGCACATGATCAAGTATTCCACAAATGGGAGCTGTTATTACTAGTGAATTACATGATTCACTTCTTATAAGTAAAGATCCCCAAATGACTGACAGTCAGCTAGACCCAATATTGGCCTTGAATAAGTTCCCACCCTATTCTGTTGATAGATTTTTTTTTAAGATTTTATTTATTCATTTGACAGACAGAGATCACAAGTAGGCAGAGAGGCAGGCAGAAAGAGAGGTAGAAGCAGACTCCCCGCTGAGCAGAGAGCCCGATGCGGGGCTCGATCCCAGAACCTGGGATCATGACCTGAGCCAAAGGCAGGGGCTTTAACCCACTGAGCCACCCAGGCGCCCCTCTGTTGATAGATCTTTAAAATACAAAGTGATGTCCTCAAGTTTGGTCTTCACAGTCAATGTCAAGGGTGCATGGGGAGACAGGCACTCTCTGGGATGGATCCCATCCCTTCACCTTCTGCATCAAATAAAGTCCCCATTTAGGGCACCAGTGAGGACCCCTGCTAGCTCATGACTGGGCTAAGTCAGGTCCTGATTGAATGGGATATGCTGGGCAGGGTGACACGCACTCATCAGGGGTGACACGCACTCACCAGGCGTAAACTGCAACCCAAGTAGGTAGAAATCAATATACTTGGTATTTAAGGGGATGTCCCTCTGATGTAGCACAGGCCGCTGACACAGAGGCCCAAACAGGTGCCTTGGCAGCAGGGCCCATTGTCTTCAGGCTGAGCTGTGGAGCCAAGGGTGCGTTTTGGATCAGTTGTGTGGCTTGAGCAAGTCTCTGGCCCTCTCTGAACTTCCCTCCACTAAGACATGACCTCCGAGGTCCCTCTCGATGTGGGATCAGATCCCTAGTCACGGGTTTCCCTCCGGCGGGCCAGGGGAGGTTGGGCACCTCACTTACAACAAACAGATAAACCAAAGCAAACCAAGCAACCAACCCCAAACTCCCTCTGCCTCAGTTTCCCTATGGGTAGCCTAGGATGCATATGCCCTCCCCTCTCTTCTGCACCAGGTTGTCATGGGGCCCTTGAAAATGACCAAGTACTTGGAAGGCCAGAATAAAAAGCATATATTCCACCCCAAATCGACAGCCTTCCATTGTGCCAGGCAACCTCCACAGTCTTTATAAGGGCGAAGAGGGGAAATGGAGCCAGCCCCCCTTGGGAAAAAAAAAAAATGAGAGCTTTCAGAGAGAGACAAATAACTCGCAATTTAAATGCATAAGAGACCAGGCTGTGTCACCACATATGCAGATTGATGCAAATGATATGCAAATGGCCCAGAGTCAGCCTGGGTTTGCCAATGTCCTTTGCCAAACAGCCAGTTATGGGGTTCAGCCAGGACCAGTCTGTGCCAGAAGCTCACATCTGGGGCCCAGAGGCCTTGGGGTGAATGTCTGGTTGCACTTCCTCCAGAAAGCTTTCCAAGACCTAGCAGGATGCAGCCCCTCCCTCTGCCCCTCAGGGCTTGGAGCCTACCTCCCGATTCTCTGCAAGGGTGGCACCCTTGCTCCCTTCAGACTGTGCGCTCCTGAGCCTAGGGGCTCCCTCTAGCTCCCCACCACGCCTCCAGCCTGGGGCAGAGCCTGGCACCCAGCAGCTACTCAGGGGCCTCAGGCTGAGCCAACACAGGAAGGCGCCATGGGTGGGGGAGATCATTCCTATTTTGTTGTTGTTGTTTTAAGATTCTATTTATTTATTTGAGAGAGAAAGAGAGTGCAAGTGGGAGGAGGAGAAGCAGAGGGGAGAGAGAGAGAGAGAATCCCAAGCAGACTCCCCACTGAGCTTGGGCGACATGGGGCTTGATCTCATGACCCAAGCCGAAATCATGAGACGGTTGCTTAACCGACTGAGCCACCCACGCACCCCATGGGGGAGTTCATTTCTAAGTCCTGCTTGAACCAAGAAGAGGCTGAGCCCTCTTCAGAGGCTCTGGGTGCTGTCACCCAACAATCCAGCCCCAGTTCCCTGTTACCAGTGAAGACGAAGGCGCTGGCGTTTGCAAGTGATTTCCCTAATTTGTGAATTAGAAAAGGTTCCACATGGTTGATATAAGGACATCTCTGCCCCTCTCTTGCATTCTGTCATCCTTTCTGGGGGGAGCCCAGACCTCACCTAGAGGTGGTGTACAAGAAGTATTGGTTGACAACTGAATGAATGCACGAGTGCATTAGGAACAAACAAACAAGGTGTCACCTGGCTTTCCAGAAACCGCCCATAAGCCGTAGCCCATTCTACACACCGCCCTGACGTTCAGCCGCTGATCCTTGTCTACTGCTGCGACAATTATGAATTTTCTTTGGTGCAATGAGGCGGACAGTCCTGACCCGTGCTGACGAGCGAGCCACCTCAAGCAGATGCTTTTCTGCCTAAGGTATTTTTCCAAAGCCTCCTGAAGCCACCAGCACAGCTCAGAAGTGTGGGAGAGGGGGCGCCTGGGTGGCTCAGTCAGTTAAGCCTCTGCCTTCAGCTCCCGGCATGGTTTCAGGGTCCTGGGATGGAGCCCTCCATCGGGCTCCCTGCTCAGCGGGGAGTCTGCTTCTCCCTCTCTCAGCTCAGGCTCTCACTCTGTCTCTCTTAAATAAATGAAATCTTAAAAAAAAGAAAAGAGGAAAGAAATTTCTTAAAAAAAAAAAAAAAAAAAGAAGCATGGGAGAGTAAAGGTGCCCTTAGCAGCCTCCTGCAATAGAGGACAGGAGCCAATGGACAGATGTTCCCACCTCCCATCCTCTGGGTGACAATTCTGGAAGGCATTCCGTATGCTGCCAGGGTTCCTGGCTGCATAAGACTCTCCTTTGCCTGCAGCCGGGCAGGATATCCAGGTTGTTCCTCCTCCAAGCCCGGCCCTGCTTTCCTGTGTCCTGGGGCCACGTCACTTAGGCTCTGCTCTCAAGGGACCCCAAATTAGGACAGGGTCAGTTCCCCATATCTGGTCACACCCATGGCTGTGCAATCTCATGGAAAGGCTACTCATGCGAAGGTAGAAAATAGATGGAGGGCAGCTCGCCTTCACAGCCAAAGTAAACGATCTCATTTATAAGCCAATGCCAAGTGTGTTAAACAAGCACTCATTCATTCATTCGTTCAGCATAGAATTCTTGGCCTCCTGCTTTGTGCAGGATACAGCAGACAAGGTCTCACTCTGCACTGCTCACAGCCAAAAGAAATAGGACTCAAGGGGCGCCTGGGTGACTCAGTCATTAGGCGTCTGCCTTCAGCTCAGGTCAGGATCCGGGGTCTTGGGATCAAGCCCCACATCTGGCTCCTTGCTCGGCAGGAAGCCTGCTTCTCCCTCTCCCACTCCCCTTGTTTGTGTTCCCTCTCTTGCTGTGTCTTTCTCTGTCAAATAAATAAAATCCTAAAAAAAAAAAAAGAAAAGAAATAGGACTTGAGTCATGAATGCAAACCACATAGGTAATTTAAAATTTTCGGGCAGCTTCATTAAAATGAAATAAAAAGAAACTGGTGGCATTCATCCCAATAATATTTGTATTTAACCTAATATATCCAAAATATTATGATTGTGACATGTCACAAATATTACAATTATTACGGGGATTTTTTTTTTCATACTTCGAAGTCTTGGAAATCTGGCATGATTTAACACTCAAGGCACATCGAAATTCAGACCAGCCACATTTCAAGTACTTGCTCAGTGGCGATTAGGTGGCTAGCGGCTGCTCCCCTGGACAGCGCAGGCAAGCCCCGGCCTGGTGTGACTTTGGGCAAGTCCCTCCAGAGTGTGTCCTCACCAGAGACAGATCTCAGAGGGAACGCGCTTCGTAAACACTGTGAGTCGGCGGCTGCAACCATTTCATCCAATATGAAAGGACACTCAGGTTTGGGGAAACACACACTGTTTTCCTAGTGCAAAGAGATCTCTCTCCAAACTTGGAACATTGGAACCCCAGTCCCCCAGGAGAGAGGGAGGGAAGAGTTGGAGGAGAAGTCAGTGACCAAGTCCCTCCCCCGCCCCGCCCCCCCCCGTGCCCCCCACTGCCCAGACAGGGCACCTCAGCTCTTGGGAGGGCTAATTAGAGTCCATTTGTTCCCAAATGACCTGCCACCTCCCTATTAAAATGCCAGAGGATAGTTCCGCTCCTGCTCCTGCGGGGCAGGGCTGGTGTCTGCCAGGCAGAAGGGGGCTAAGGTTGGGTTGAGTGATGGGGCTGTAACAGCGGCCTTAATTTTGTGAAATCCAAGGCTGCCATTCAGAGTCGGTTGTGGGGGAACGCTAGCTGGCTGGTTCACACATCAGACACACATTTTCCAACGCCTGGAGTGTTTGTGCTGTGACCGTGAGGATGCTGGAGACACAGAGAGAAAACAACAGGGCCTGGGGCCCAGGGAGGGCAAGTCTGGTCCAGCAGGCCCGTCAACAAGCCAGCGGACACAGCACGGCCGGTGAGAGGTGGGATCAGCAAGGTTCGAGAAGGGTGAGAGGGAGCTCGGGAACAGACGTGTGACTAGAGGGAGTGATGCCCGCAGTCTGGCTGGACATCAGACAGTACCCACGGTAGGCTGAGCCCAGCCCAGGCTAGGTCTCGAATGTTCTCTGAGACTTCTGCTCCGAACAGCAGGATGGCCGCAGGAACCCTGACTCGGTTTTGCTGGGGCCTTTGGCAAAATCACCAATTAGCTGAAAACACAGCAATGGCATTTCATTTACTCGGTATTCGTGGGCCTCTCATGATGCTCTGCTGTGGGGTAGTCAGAGATGCAAAAGAGGTTGGAAACAGACCTAGAGATGGTGGTTAAAATCTAACAAACATCCTTCTAAATGCATGGCTGAGCCTGCAAGAAAGGAAGTGAACTCCCCAGGGATAAAAACAAAGACGTAGCTGAAAACCAGAGCAGGAATCAGGAGGGCTCCGAATGGCTGCTGGGCTGCAGGG
>PISX010017326.1:0-43732 GCA_004024625.1 Mellivora capensis | reverse complement strand
ACACGGAGGACATGGGGAGATGGAGAGGAGAAGGGTGTTGAGGGAAATTGGGGGGGAGATGAACCATGAGAGACTATGGACTCTGAAAAATAACCTGAGGGTTTTGAAGGGGCGGGGGGTGGGAGGTTGGGGGAGCCTGGTGGTGGGTATTGTGGAGGGCACGCATTGCATGGAGCACTGGGTGTGGTGTAAAACTATGTATGAATTCTGATACGCTGAAAAGAAATAAAAAAAATAAATTAAAAAAATGTTTTTGACTTTATAAATGGGGAAAATAAGGCACAGAGAATTTTAAAAACTTGCCAATGGCTGATAAGTGACAAAGATGGAAGCATCCACATTTTCAAAATCACTGCACTACACACTTCCCGTTCTCCTAGTCTGCCCTGCTACAGAAATGCACTTCTAACCATGTGACAGGCAGCCCAAATTCCTGGGCCTTATCCCTGACTTCTACCCTTTTGCTACTTCAATTATTCCCAACATGCAATTATTAAGCACATCCTTTCAGCACTACCTTCACTGTATACCTCACACCTGATTACTTCTGTCCATCTTCACTGTGATTATCATCCTACATTCCAGCATTTTTAAGTTCCTGAAGTACATCAATAGCACATTCCATATTTCCTAAAGTCCACCCTCTTTATATCAGTGTGGTCATTTTAAAACCAAATAAGGCCATGTCACTACAGGGCTCCTGGAATTGAATAAAATCCGAACTCCTCTCCAGGGCCAACCATCTCCCACAGAATCTCACTCACTTACATCTGCTATGTTCTAGTCACACTGATTTTCCTTCTCTCCCTAGATGATACAAGGCTCATTTCATTTGAGTGTCTCTGAGCCTGGATATCTAGATTGTAGGCTCTGTCAGTCTTACAGGTCCTAGCTCCTATTACAGCAAGGTCTTGCCTTGGTCACCATCACCAACTCACTCTTGGGCACACTTGGCATGCTTTATCCCATAACCTGTTTTGTTTTTGCATAGTTCCCATCACACTTGAAAACACCACATACATTTATTTGTGAATTAATTTTCAGTCTTTCCTAACTAGAAGGATGGCTACTTGAGGGCAGGGACTTGTCTGCTTTGTCCGTCATTTTACAGTCAACTCCTGGAAGTGTGCTTGGCACACAGTAAGCATTCAGATACTTTTTGAATAAATGAATGCCAAAAATGATCCTATTCTCTGAGTTTATACCTCTACTATTTTTAAGGAAACCATTTTACTCATTTTAAAATTTCACCTACATGTTTTTCAATTATACTCTCCTTACTCATTATCTAATTATTATGATAAATAGTATATACTTATTAAGGATTTACTGTGCTAAGCAATTTATATGTCTTTCAATTCTTATGGGTAATGCATATAACCTACGAGGTCCATGTTTTCATTTCACAGAAAAGAAACTGAGGTTAACAAAAAAAGTTAAAGAACTTGCCCAGAACCACAGATATAATTTGACAAGGCTGGGATTTAAATAAAGGTTTATCTCACACTAAATGTCAAGCTCTTTCAAATGTATCCAATTAAGTATCTAATAAGGGTAAATAAACGATAAGTTTAAAAAAAGAGAAACTGGTAAAAAAAATCTAAAATACAAATGTAAAAAAACAAGAGGGAAATGGTTCAGTTCTATAATTTTGTAGAAGCAGAATAATGAATTATTTGGTTAAGGTGAGGGGCTAGTAAATTAATATCATAAAAAAGTAAGCTCTTGGAAATCTCAGAGTAACAGATGGTAGAGCTTAATTATATAAATATCTTCAAATATTTTAAATAAGTTATATTATAGATGGATAATAAATTATTCAAGGAAACCAGGATGTCTTAAAATATTACCCTCACCTGAAAAGACTAAGTCAGGAAGGCCAATCACACCTTTACATACAAGCCTTTGGCAGAGCTGCTGGACAAAGCTTACCATGTGGAGGTATGACAGGGAGTTTAACTCTCAAGAAAGGGCATTTTGCTTACTCAATCTTGCCACATAATTACTATGTTCAAATCAGTAGGTGCTAGATTTGAAATTTTAGAGAATCTCACATAGTTCGAACAAGTAGAGATTTCAGAAATGACTAAATCTAATTTTCAAATCTTCTATCTTCCAACAGATAAATAAAAATTTATAGGGACGTCTGGGTGGCTCAGTTGGTTAAGCGGCTGCCTTCGGCTCAGGTCATGATCCCAGCGTCCTGGGATCGAGTCCCACATCGGGCTCCTTGCTCGGCGGGGAGCCTGCTTCTCCCTCTGCCTCTGGCTGCCACTCTGTCTGCCTGTGCTCGCTCTCTCTCTCTCCCTCTCTGACAAATAAATTTAAAAAAATTTTAAAGATTTATAATGTGTAAAGGGTGTTCATGTCCATGTGCTTATTACATTATATTAATAGTCATATGAAATAAGAGGCATGGCTATTTTCATTCCCATTTTTACAGAGATTTAGGCCTAGGATGGTGACTGGAAGAGGAAAAGTCACATGAATGCTAACCTGCTATCAATATCAACAGGACTCCTGCAGTACAGGAAGAAAAACAGAGGAGAAACATGAAATGCTGAGGCTAGGTATTTCTTAAAGCTCTTAAAGAGCTTGTGTAAGCCTTTATAGTATCAGTGAGATTTTCTTAAATCTAATGTGTAAGAAGCTTTATTATTCCTCTGGAAGCATAGATATTAGAGCTTCATTTACTAACTAGGAAACATACCATTCTATTTATGGCATACATATAAAAGAAATACTGGCAACAGACACATGAATTTATAGGAAAATTAATTCCTGGGATGCCTGGGTGGCTCAGTTGGTTAGGCAGCTTCCTTCGGCTCAGGTCAAGATCCCAGCGGCCTGGGATCGAGTCCCACATCTGGCTCCTTGCTCAGCAGGGAGCCTGCTTCTCCCTCCGCCTCTGCCTGCCACTCTGTCTGCCTGTGCTCACTTGCTCTCTCTCCCTCTGTCTCTGATAAATAAATAAATAAATAAATGAAAATTAATTCCTTCCTTTAGTTTTAAGAATGAAAAAAAAATTCTAGGGAAAACTAGCAAATACTATTGTTCCCAATTTATACGAACTTTTTTCTTTGTGAAGTAATGTTATTAAGCAAATAAGAAAAAGTCCAACAGAAAAATAGAAATTAGCAATTCTAAAACTAAAATAAGACAATATAAAGTTAAGTTCAGATAGAAATGGGACACAAACAGATTTATAAATAAGGAAGATCAGCCTAAGTAGAGAGGAAAGAACAACTGTTGAAATTAAAACACTTAAGAGTGAAATAAGATTGCTAATGAGAAGTAGAATTTCACAGGTGTTTTCAAATTGGGATAACTGACAGAGATTACAAGATGGAAACACCCGCTAAAAAGAAAAAAAAATTTAAAAAGATAGGATAAGAGAGAGACAAACTGAAATGGAAAGACCTCCTAAAAGGTCAGAAACATGTGAAAGTGTTAAAATCAAAAAGAAACAGGGACCAATCTTAAAAATTCTCTGAAGAAAACTTATTTACCATATTTGGCAAGTCTAAATTTTTTTTTCCCCTGGGTCATTTCTTGCTTATGCCTCTGCAAATTACAAGCAATACTTGAATCATTTCCTAAGGTTGAGATGACATAACTATTGACCAATACCCTATCATTTAAGAAATTCTAATATATAACCAATCACTGTGAAGAATGAACACTCACTTCTTTCTCACTCTGCAAACTGTTTTTTTTTTTTATTATGTTAGTCACCATACAGTACATCATTAGTTTTTGATGTAGTGTTCCATGATTCATTGTTTGAGTACACCACCCAGAGCTCCATGCTATATGTGCCCTCCTTAATATCCATCACCAGGCTCACCCATCCCCTCAGCCCCCTCCCCTCTAAAACTCTCAGTTTGTTTCTGGAGTCCATAGTTTCTCAGGGTTCATCTCCGCCTCTGATTCCCCCCCACCCTTCATTTTTCCCTTCCTTCTCCTAATGTCTTCAATTCTATTCCTTAGGATTCACAAATAAGTGAAACCATATAATAATTGACTTTCTCTTCTTGACTTATTCCATTTAGCATAATCTCCAGTCCCATCCATGTTGATGCAAAAGCTGGGTATTCATCCTTCCTGATGGCTAAGTAATATTCCATCATATATATGGACCACATCTTTTTCTATCCATTCATCTGCTGAAGGGCTTCTCGGCTCTTCCCAAAGTTTGGCTCTTGTCGACATTGCTACTATGAACTTTGGGATGCATATGGCCCTCCTTTTCACTACGTCAGTATCTTTGGGGTAAATACTCAATAGTGTAATTGCTGGTTCATAGGGGAGCTCCATGTTGGGTCGGTGGTTCCGGGAACGCAGGAGGAACAATAGAAATGACCGCCGGGGCCGCCATCTTCCAGCCCCCTCCCCCCCTTTCCTTAACCCTTGACTCTCCCGCCAAAAGGGAGTATGCCCAGGTCACGTCTCCATAGGTAACCTGATACCTATGCAGGAAACAGAAGTATCAGGAGCCCTCACCCCATACCTTCCGATCACCAAATACCCTACCATATATGGATGTGAGCCCATGCCCTGCCTTGGCCAGATAAAAGACCCCCGCCAACTCCTCCCAGTGCGACATCCCCGACTCCGCTTTCCAGAGTCGTGGAACCTCGCCTGAGGGTGCCCACCTCCTCCTGGTGCGACATTCCTGGCTCCCCTTCTCCTGAGCCCTGAAACTTCACTGGAAAGTGCCTTTAATAAATCTTGCCTTGTGCCCACCTTGCCTGGTGTTGTGTTTACCTCGCCTGTGAAAACTTATACTCCATTTTTAATTTTTTGAGGAACATCCACACTGTTTTCCAAAGTGGCTGTACAAACTTGTATTCCACCAACAGTGTAAGAGGGTTCTCTTTTCTCCACAGCCCCTCCAACATTTGTTGTTTCTTGCTTTGTCAATTTTTGCCATTCTAACTGGTGTAAGGTAGTATCTCAATTTTGTTTTGACTAGAAATTAATTATAAGAAAAATGAGAAAAACACAAATATGTGGAGATTAAACAACATGCTACTAAACCATCAATGGGAGGAAATTTAAAAAATGCCTAAATACCTTGAGACACAGGAAAATGAAAACAAAATTTTCCAAAATCAATGGGACACAGTAAAACCATTTCTAAGAGGGGAGTTCATATCAATATAGCCTACCTCAAGAAACAAGAAAAATCCCAAGTAAATAGTCTAACTTTTCACCTGAAGGGCCCCCAGCCCCCATAAAAGAAGAGCAAACAAAGCACAAAGTTAGTAGAAGAAAGAAAATAATATCAGAATGGAAATAAATGAAATTGAAACAAAAAAAAATAAAAAGAAAGAAAAGAAAAGATCAAAGACACTAAGAGCTGGTTCATAGAAAAGATAAAATTGATTAACCTCTAGCCAGTCTCATTAAAAAAAAAAAAAAAAGAGGGCCCAAATAAATAAAATCAGCAATGACAAAGAAGTTGCAACTGACATCACAGAAATACAAAGGATCATAAGAGATTACTACAAACAATAATACAGCAACAAATTGGAAAAAGAAGAAGAAATAGATAAATTCTTGGAAGCACACACTATGCAGGATTGAATCATGAAGAATAGAAAATGTAATAGACAAATTACAAGTAAAAAAAAATGAGACAGTAATTTAAAAATTCCCAATATACCAAAATAAAGGACCTGATAGCTTCACTGGTAAATTCTACAGAATATTTAAAGAGTTGGTATCCATCCTTCTCAAATTATTTCAAAAAATTGAAGAGGAAGGAATGTTTTGAAACTCATTTTAGAAGGCTAGCATTACCCTGATACAAAAACCAGACAAAGACACCAGAAAACAAAAACAAAAACAAAAACAGGTCATTATCTCTAAAGAACATAGATGCAAACATCCTCAACAAAACATTAGTAAATCCAATTCAACAATACCTTAAGTGTATCATACTGTGATCAAGGGGGAACTCTTCCATGGATGGAAGCATGGTGCAACATCTGCACATCAATGGACAGGACAGGCCACATTAATAAAACAAAGCTCAGCATAATAAAGGCCATATACAACAAACACAGAGCAAACATTACACTCAATGGTGAAAATCTGAAAGTGTCTCCTCTAAATATCAAGAACAAGACAAAGAGGCTCCCTGTTGCTACTTTTATTTAACATAGTATAGGAAATCTTACAACAATCAGACAAAAAATTCAAATAAAAATCATCTGAATTAAAAAGGAAGAAATAAAATTGTCACTAATTGCTGGTGACAAGATATTATATATGGAAAATCCTAAGGACTCCACCAAAGAGCTATTAGAACTAGTAAATGGAGATAGTAAAGTCACAGAATATAAAATTAACATAAAGAAATCAGTTGTGTTTCTGTACAGTAATAACAAACTATCAGGAAGAGAAATTAAGACAATAATCACATTTACATTTTCATCAAAAAGACTAAACTACCTAAGAATAAATTTAACCAAGAAGATGAAAGACCTGTACTCTGAATATGATAAGACACTGATGGAAGCAACTGAAAATGACACAAATAAATGGAAAGATATATCATGCTCATGAATTGTATAGATTAATATAGTTAAAATGTCCATATTCCCTAAGGCAATCTACTGATTCAAAGTAATCCTTATCAAGATACCAATGGCATTTTCCACAGAACCAGAATTCTAAAGAATTCTAAAATTTACATGGAACCACATAAGACCCCAAATAGTCAAAGAAATCTTGAGAAAGAAGAACAAAGCTGGAGGTATCACATGTCCTGATTTTAAACTATACTACAAAGCTATGGTAAACAAAAGAGTATGGCAGTGGCACAAAAGCAGACACATGGATCAATGAAACAAAATAGAGACTCCGGAATTAAACCAAAGCATACGTGGTCAATTAAACTATTACAAAGGAGGCAAGAATATACAATGGGGGAACGCCTGGGTGGCTCAGCTGGTTGGACGACTGCCTTTGGCTCAGGTCATGATCCCGGAGACCCGGGATCGAGTCCCGCATCAGGCTCCCAGCTCCACGGGGGAGTCTGCTTCTCCCTCTGACCTTCTCCTCGCTCATGCTCTCTCACTGCCTCTCTCTCAAATAAATAAATAAAATCTTAAAAAAAAAAAAAAGAATATACAATGGAGAAAAAAACAGCTTCTTAAATAAATGGTATTGGGGAACCTGGACAGCTACATGCAAAAGAATGAACTGGACCCCTATCTTATAACATAAACAAAAATAAATTCAAAATGATTTAAATTCATGAATGTAATACCTAAAATCACAAAATTCCTAGAAACAAACATAGGCTGTATGTTCTCTGACAATGGTCTTATCAATATTTTTTTCTGAACCTTTGAACCAGTCTCCTTAAGTAAGGGCAACAAAAGTTAAAATAAATGGGATTACATGAAACAAAAAAGCTTTTGCACAGCAAAAGAAACCATCAACAAAATGAAAAGGCAACCTACAGAATGAAGGATGATACTTGCAAATGATATATCCAATTAGGGGTTAATAGCCGAACTGTGTACAAAGTCAACACCAAAAAACTGAACAACCCAATTAAAAACAGGGCATAAGACTTGAATGGACTTATTTCCTAAGATGACAGATGGCCAACAGACCTGTGAAAGATGTTCATCTTGAGAAATCAACAAAATGCAAACCAAAACCTAATTAAATACTGCCTCATACTGGCCAAATTAGATATTATCAAAAGACAAAAAATAACAAGTGTTGGAGAAAATGTAGAGAAAAAGAAATTCTCATACACTATTGGTGGGAATATAAATTGGGGCTGCCCCTACGGAAAACAGTATGGAGGTTCCTCAAAAAATTAAAAATAGAACTTCCCTATGATCCAGTGATTCAATTTCTGATTACTGATTGATGCAAAGAAAACAAAAGCATTAATTCAAAAATATATATGCACCATTATGTCATCACAACATTATTTACAATAGCAAGATATGGAAGCAACATAAGTGCCCATCAACAGATGAATGGATAAAGAATGATATATAATATAATAAACACACACACACACACACACCTATATACACAATAGAATATTGCTTAGCTATAAAACTAATGAAATCTTATAATTTTGGCAACATGGATAGACTTAGAACATATTTTGCTAAGTAAAATAAATCAGAAAGACAAATACTATATTATTTCATTAATATGTAGAATTTAAAAAAAATAAAATAAAGGAAAATAGAGACAGCCTCATAGATACAGGAAAAAAACTGTGGGTTACCAGAAGAGGGAGGAGGTTGAAGGTTAGGTGAATTAGGTGAGAGGCATGAAGAGGTACAAACTTCCCATAATAAAACAAAACATGGGTACATGGGTGGCTCAGTTGGTTGAGTTGGTTGAGCGACTGCCTTAGGCTCAGGTCATGATCCCAGAGTCCCGGGATCGCGTCCCGCATTGGGCTCCCTGCTCAGTAGGGAGTCTGCTTCTCCCTTGACCCTCTCACCTCTTGTGCTCTCTCACTCCCAAATAAATAAGTAAATAAAGTATTTTCTTAAAAATGAATCATGGGGGGGGGGCCTGGGTGGCTCAGTGGGTTAAGCCTCTGCCTTCGGTTCGGGTCATGATTTCAGGGTCCTTGGATCGAGTCCCGCATCAGGTTCTCTGCTTGGCAGGGAGCCTGCTTCCTCCTCTCTTTCTCTTTCTGCCTGCCTTTCTGTCTACTTGTGATCTCTCTCTGTCGGATAAATAAATAAAATCTTAAAAATAAATAAATAAAAATGAATCATGGGAATATAATGTACAGCACAAGAAATAGAGTCAATAATATTTGAATGACTTTGTATGGCGACAGATGGTACCTAGACTTATCATGGGGGTCATTTCATAACATAAAAATATCAAATCACTATGACATATACTTGAAACTAATATGATACTGTATGTCAATTATACTTCAAAAAAGAAAGAACAAACTTTTTTCACCATTATGTTGGTGTGTGTATTTTTAAATTTAGGCTCAAATAAAAATCATTTTTATTGTTCTTTATTAGGAGATAAATTTTTGGTAATAAAAATAAGGTTCCCCATCCTGATTTATTATTTGAGAAATGCATATTTACACAGATTTCTCTTACAACAAATGTGAGGAGTCAAACATTTCCTAAGGCACAATAAATTTGGTAGTAGACCACGATGGTGTCATATATGCTTTATGATTTATCTTAGGGTCACTGTCTCATAACATTTCATTTCCCTGTGTTTATGTGTGTTTAAGGGAAGAATAATAATTATGTGAAAATAGTTAAAAGTTTTTGAAATATCTTGTTCTGCTATCATTTAAAATCTCTTTTAAATCTTCATGCCCTCTGAAAAATTCAGGCATATTTCTAACAAGTTAGAAATGTGGGTGCTTCTTAGAGTGGACTATTAGAATCTTAGGTTTTAATTATTAATAAAGTCCCATGTCAATAGTACATATTAAGCGCCTACCATATCCCAGGCACTTTTCCATGTGTTATGAGAAATTTTAAAAAGGCTGTGGTGGGGGAAGGAGTCATCACTCCAGGTCTTTCCACTAATGTGATATTATGTTCCAGTATTCTTTTCAAGTAAACTAATGATCTTAAATTAAATGATTTCTAAGAACATTCTAGATCCAAAATCTTGTGTTGGTCATCTACAAAATTATTAGTGAAGAATACTGCAGTGGATTAAAGGCAGCCACAGATTCTTTACTACTTCACTTCCCCCATCAAGATGTAGTGTTGATTTCCCCTCTCCTTGTGTCAGGGTTGGCCCTGTAACTGCTTAGCCTATTGGAGTTGGGGAAAGGGAACCTGTGCCAGTTCCAGTCTAAGGCTTAAAATCTCCTGGCAGTTTCTACTTTTGTGCTTGTGGTTACTCTAAGTTTCCATGTAAGAAATATGGCTACCCTGTTAAGAATGGCACATAAACTGAGGGTTGCTGGGCGGTGGGGGGTATGGAGAGGGTGGTTGGGTTACTGACATTGGGGAGGGTATGTGCTTTGGTGAGTGCTGTGAAGTGTGTAAGCCTGATGATTCACAGACCTGTACCCCTGGGGCTAATAATACATTATATGTTAAAAAAAAAAAGAACGGCACATAAAGACACCAAGTGGAGAGAAGAGGTTTTGGGTTACTAAAAGAGAGAGTGAAGCAGGGCCATCATAACCTGCCAGTTAATCTCAGATGTTTCCTGCCCCACTGCCTTCTGATTATAAGGCTGGAAGAACCCAAATGAGATCAGGAGAACTGACCAGCTGAGCTCATTCAAGCCACAGAACAATGAGAGATATCAAAAGCTAATAGCTTTTAAGCTTTTGATTTATTTTTTAAAAAGATTTTATTTACTTAGTTGATGCAGAGAGTGAGGGAGAGAGCACAAGCAGGAGGAGTGGCAGGCAGAGGGAGAGGGAGAAACAGTCTCCCTGTTGAGCAAGGAGCCCAATGTAGGGCTTGATCCTAGGATCCCGGGATCATGACCTGAACCAAAGGCAGGCACTTAACTGACTGAGCCATCCATACTCATGCCCCTTAAACTTTTACTTTTAATTTAAGATACTAAATTCCAGGATTATTTGTTATATAGCAACATATAACTGAAACAGGTATTCTATCTTTGCATTACAGCAAGTATAATTACATTATTTATCCTATAAAGTATATATTTTACACTATTCAGTATACATAAGAATAAAGTGCCTAAATATACATACATATATAGTCAGTTTTGCTGTAATCTCACATAAGCAGTACTAGAAAAAGCACCACATTATGCAAAATCTTGCTATATAAACCACAAAGCCTATGCAAAACAGTGTTAGGTGTATAAAACTCAGAAACTTTGTTAGTTACACATAAAAAAATAAAACTAGGAACCTAATTAATGTGTCAACACAGTCCTGCACATGTTAAATAATTGAAAAATACATGAAATCACGGTAAATATGGTGCTTTACTTTGATAAAGACCTTAAGTTTACTCATGGAGTGGGTGTCAGAAGAGTTGTAGCTGTGAGTTATTACGAGTTGGCCTTGAGCACTAAAGAGCAGCAGCAGCTTAAGCACAGCTGGACTGCAAGAAAGTTACACAGCCAAACATTCCCTTTACTATATGTGTGTGTGTGTGTCTATATATATAGACACACACTATATATATATAGACACACATATATATATAGACACACACTATATATATAGACACACACACACATATATATATAATGTTATTATTTAATATAATATTATATATATATAATGTTATAATATCTCCAATCTGACAGCAACAATTGCATATGTCAATTTTTGCTCATAATGTACTTTATCTGCATGATATATGGTCTAGGGAAAAAATTAAAATAGTATCCCTACTATCATTAAAACTAATTTTGAATCTTAACAAAATTACTCAAATATTTGGCTATAATTTTTAGAAATATATCCCCCCCAAAATTAGCCATATTATAAATCAACAAATTAGTAACCAATATCACAAAAATGCAAGTGTTCTTCTAAGATATTTTGATATTTTGAAATCCCTTCATTTTAAAGATGTTAAAGAAAAATTTTAATGGTGAGAACCATTTAGAATAAATACTTTACATACTTGAGAAGATAATCTTCTATTTTTCCCATTAAATGAATTTAAATAAAAACAATTAGCATATCATAGGTAAGGTACTGGGAGGAGGGGAGAAAAAAAGAGAAAAGCTCTATTAAAGAAAGCCTCTTGATATTTATTGTCCTGTTTTTACTAGTGTCTATTTTATTAGTGAAATCCAGGAAAGAAAAAAAAATGTACGTTCTATGTAAACTTTTGAAAAATTTTCTTAAATAACATTTTGGTCAATGTCCCTTTTTTTATAACTTTTTACAGTTTTTTTTTTAATTAACATATAATGTATTATTTGTTTCAGGGGTACAGGTCTGTGAATCATCAGTCTTAAACAATTCACAACACTCACCATAGCACATACCCTCCCCATTGTCCATCACTCAGCCACCCTATCTCTCCCACCCACCTCCCCTCTAGCAACCCTCAAGTCTATGTCTTTTCAAGGACAAAGTGTGAATGCCTAATTCCTTGAGACTGGTTTTATTTGTGTCTCAATACTTAAGTAATAGAATTTAATTAAAGCACTTCTGCTGTTTTAAAGTTTTGTTCTCAAAATCCTTCCTCATTTCATTGTTTACATTGTTGCTACATTATAATTGTTCATAAAAAGAGAAGTAAAACTTCAGTCCTAACTAAATTGGAAATTCAAATGATTCTCAGAGCAACTAATTGAAGAAAATAGCACGCATTGTGTCAAGTAGGAATCCCTAATATCTGTTACACAATTCCAGTCTGGAGCAACAGAGGGCCCTAGTTTAATCCACTCATCAGATAGACAATCACAATTTTTTTACAGAGATATTAGACAATTAGCAAGGGAGAGGGTGGTGACTCTTTTCAATGTTGGAAGGTTTCAAAAGAGAAAATTACAAATAACTTAGAAAGTATTTCTTTTTGTTTAAGTTCTGTTTTCTCGATGTAATTTAATTGAAATGATTTCAAGAGATCAAAATTAAGTCTCTTGGTCAAGTTTGAAATTATCTCAGTAATTAAATTTAACAGAAAGCTGCTTAATTTCTTTAAAAGTTAATATATTTACAAGTGGGTTATTATTATTGGATAGGCCAAATAATGGTACACACTTACCTAAGTTAAATTTGTGCTAAAGTCAACACTTCAGAAAATTTTAAGACAGGCATAAAAAAGCAGAAAACTGCAGTATCCACTCCCATCTATTTAGGCTCTTCGGAAAGAGACTTCACAAGAAACAGCCGAATTGTAGTGGCCCCAAAACTTTGTGTTATGTAATACGTAACTAAAATTAGCCATACAATGTCTATGAACCCGGTAAGACTCAAGAGTGCCACAGCGTGTAAGAAGCAAAACCCATCACCAAGGGACTGGCTATGGTACCATTCCTAGAAGACAGATGCTAATTCTAAATTAATAAAAGATGATGCTTAAGAGCCACAGCAATCCTGTAATGTGGCTTAAAGAATATTTTAATTTTAGAGTTTCTAATTAGCTAGAAAGTCAACAAATATACATATGCAAATAACCACATACAAAAACTTTTAGAATAATGTTTTCAACCGAAAATACTCCAGGGGAAGTATCCTCTCCTAGTCTAAATAAAGTTATTTAAAACAGGAGAGAAAAGCTGGCTATTAAAATGAGTGTCAGTTTCAACCACATCATTTCAAAGCCGAGAGAAGCTTGTCCTGATCAGGAGAGTCACCTCTGGAGTCCGCATTCCGAGTCCCACGGGTCGGGTTCCTGGGCGAGGACCGGCCCCGTCCGTCTTCCACGGCGATTACCTCGGGCTGCAGGCGTCCGCGGGATCCTCCTTCCCGGGGTGCTCGGCCTCAGCGACTCCCGGGGGCAGCCCCGCAGTCCGGGTGGCGTCTGGAGGGGACTCCGTGCCAGGAGTCGGGCGGGGACGAGGCGGACGGCTTTCCCCTCGCCAGCCCTGGGGCCTCCCGGACGCAGCGGGCGAGCGGCTGGCGCCGGGCTGGAAGCAGCTGCTGGGCGAGCGCGGCGGGCGCGCCGAACGCTGGTGCGCTCGCTCCGACGCGCACCGCGTCCCCGGGACCCACCCGTCCGCGGGACCCGCCCGTCCACCTCCTGTCTCCCGGCCCGCGCGCCAGCCCTTGCGGGGCAGGAGTGGGGACGGGGGCGGAAGCGGGTGACTGGAGGGCCTCGCGCCGGGGTCCGCCCTGAGGATCCGCCAGCCGGGGCCTTGACGTGGTGACACGGGTGTCTTGCCCTGGCCGGCGGGATCCCATGGCCTCTGTTCGCAGAGGGTGGGGGACGCCAAGGTTGAGACTGGTTGCGCTTCCTAAGAGAGTGTGTGTCTCTGAGGTGGCGCGAGATGGGTGTCTGGAGCACCCCAAAGTCTAGCTAAGTCCTACCCAAGGACATTCACTTTCCACTCCTAGGACAGTGTATGGGAAGAGGCAGTTGTTACTACACTTCATATAATGTAATAGTTATTAGCAGAGCATAGCTACTATGCCGTCCGGCCTCAGCGTGAGTTATTCATAATTGCTGCTTCCCACCCACTTTCCCTGTTCTTCCGGAGTTTCTTTTATTTTTCTTTTCTTTTTTCTTTCTTTTTTTTTTTAAGATTTTATTTGTCAGAGAGAGAGAGAGAGAGAGAGAGAGAGAGCACAGGCACACAGAGGCAGAGGGAGAAGCAGGCTCCCCGCTGAGCAGGGGACCCGATGTGGGACTCGATCCCAGAAGTCTGGGATCATGACCTGAGCCGAAGGCAGCCGCTTAACCAACTGAGCCACCCAGACGTCCCTCTTTTATTTTTCTGATCCACACTCACTGGACAGATCTGGAACCCTGCTGAGACTAGGATTGAGATTTTGAATCTTGATCTACAGATTCAGCTCCACGTCCCTGTCACATAGTAGGCTTAAAGCTGATGGTTTCCTTGAATGAATACTAAACGAACCGATGTGTGTTGAATGGTTTTGGGTCTAAGGTGTGACATTTTGCGGTCTAAAATGTGTCCTTTATTAGAGGGTTGGTTTTTTTTTTAATGAATTCCCATTTTGGTTCAAAGTAGCTCAGAACATAAATAATTTATGTAATGTATATATTAAATAGGAATCAATCTTTGGAATTTTTTAAAAAAGATTTTATTTATTCGTTTGAGAGAGGGAGAGAGACAGAGCACAAGTAGGGGGAAAAGGCAAAGGGAGAGGGAGAAGCAGACTCTCTGTTGAGCCAGGAGCCCTAGGCTGGGCTCTATTCCAGGACTTGGACATCATGATCAGAACCTAAGGCAGGCAGAAGCTTAACTATTTAAGCCACCCAGGGCCTCCAGAGTACTTTTAAAAAAACAAAACAAAACAAACAAACAAACAAAAAGATCCCAGATATTTGCAGGGTTGCCTGGGTGGTTCAGTCTGTTAAGCTTCTGATTTTGGCTCAGGTAATAGTCCCAGGATCCTGGGATTGAGTCCTACATCAGGCTCCTTTTTGGACAGGGAGCCTGCTTTTCCCTCTGCCTGCTACTCCCCCTGCTTGTGTTCTCTCTCTCTCTCTCTGATAAATAAATAATATATATATAAATAAATAAAATCTTTATAAAGATTATACAGATTTGTTGCCTGACATTCCCTCCCTTTTGCGGAAACAGTACCTGAATTTTGCTTATAAATATTGACTCATTCCTTATTTTCAGTCCATTCACTTCCAGTGATGCTAACTGCTGCCCTGATTCAGGGCACATAACCCTAACCTGCTTAATTTAAGTTACTTATTCCCCTGGTAACAGGGATTGCTTCAGAAATATGTACTGTGCTCCAAAGCAGGCCAATCAGAGACAAAAAGACATAGTTCTGGAACTCTGTGAACTTGCAAATTAGTGTTACCTAGCTTCAGAGATTTTTAAATGCTCAACCACTGCAGGTCTGTTATGCTAATGTTAGACCCCCTGTAAAGGAAAGAAAAATGAGATGCCAAAATGCTGATATGTAGATGGATGCTTCTGAGGATATTGGCTTTGTAAACCACCTGGATCCTCACCCCTTGCAAGAGGTGTGTGTGCCCCCTCCACCCCACCCAACATCCAAAATAAGAGATAGTGCTTTTCCTGTGCTACTACAGAGATTTCTCCTCCACAAGAGGACATGTACCCCTTCCAAAGTTTCACCCACCTACTCTTTTGGTTGTCTCTTCTCTAGGGATAAATCCCAACATGACCTGACTGGGGATATGCTGAGGTTGACATGAGTGAAAAGAGGAGTTGGAAGAATTGGGATCTCTAGTCAGGAGCCAGGTGGGTACTCTTGGGATGATTTAACACTGGGATGATTTAACACCAAAACATTTAACACTGAATAAGCAAGAACTCATTCACTTGGGGCTAATTTCGTGGGACATGAGATCGACTACCCTAGAGAGGAGCCGAAGGGAATGGGTGAACTTACTTCTAGTGTGGCTGTGAAAAAATGATGGCGAAGCCTAACTTAGATAAGTGTTAGTTGCTATGGCAGACAGCAGAGAAGGGACTAAAGGCTGAAGGAAGAGAGAATATATTATTTGAGGCCAAAATACCCATTAGTGGATTATATTTCATGGAGGGCCAGAGGAAACACTGCTCAAAGAAGGTCATCAGGAATGTACTGGTGAGGGGAACCAGCATTGCTAAGATGCTTAGTGGAGATTCTCCTCTGTGGACATAAGTTAATAGCAGGAGAGATGCTCACAGAGCTGGATTCATTGACATTCATGAGGATAATGACTTGGCCATGAAGCCAGAAGGTAACAATCACCAGAAGACAGAAAGCTTCCATCATCAGAAAGACCCACAAGATCAGAGGGCAGTCAAGAAGGTTTGACACACAGGTAGTTGAGATTGTGAATAGACCATTGTGTTGAGAAGAGAAAAACCAACAGTCATCATGGGTGTTAGGTAACAACCACAACCAGAAGAAGGCAATACTGGAAAAGCAGGAGACTGAACAAAGTCACCAAAATAAAAAGGCATGATCCAAGCAATTCATTTCCTAGTAAGCCAAAAACTCAGAAATGTTGTTACAGTTCTCTTCTGGTATTCATATCCAGGTACTTGAATTCCCCCACAGACTTGAGGGCATGAAATTGAAGAGATGAGACATATCAGGGGTTTGAAGGAACATGGCATTCTTCTAAACCATGGCCTCTGACTCAGTTAGATACAAAAAAATACCATTAACTGAACAGCTCCCTGTAGTTTGTTTCATTTGTATAATTGGCTCATGAATGAAAAGATTATTATCATCACTCAGCTGGACTTCTTACATTACAAACACTTGGGCTCTGGTTGAATGAAACTACTAGATAAAAATATATTTATAAGAATGACGTCACTTGAAAATCATCCATGACTGTCACAATTTCAAAGGATTTGAATTAGAAAGAATTCCTAATTTTGCCAAAACTATAAAAATAAATTTTGGTTTTGAGATTTAACTTCTGAGAGAACACACAAATTTTCTTGAAAAAAAAAATTAACCAATTCATGTCATTTAGCATCTGAGTCTTATTTCCTTTTCTTTCTTTCTTTCTTTTTTAAGATTTATTTATTTGAGAGAGAGTGTGAGGAAAGAGAGGGAGGAGGGAGAGAAAATCTTCAGCAGTCTCCCCACTGAGCACAAAGCCCTACACCAATAGGAACCTATGAGCTCCTAGATCATGACCTGAGCCCAAACCAAGAGTGGGTCGCTTAACTGACTGAGCTATCCAGGTACCCCATAGCATCTGCAGTCTCATTTCTTAATAACATATACTTCAAATAGAAACTTAAGTTCCTGCAATATGCTGTCTCAAAAGTAGAGGGTCCCCTGGGTGGCTTGGTTAGTTAAGCATCCAACTCTTGATTTTGACTTAGGTCATGATCTCAGGGTCCTGGGATCAAGCCCCACATTGGGCTCTACACTCAGCAGAGAGTCTTCTTGGGATTATCTCTCCCCCTCTCCCTCTTCCCCTCCCCTCTTAAATAAATAAATAAATATAAAAAAAGAAAAAAAGAAAAAAGAAAAGTGGAATAAAAGTAGAAAGAAAAATCTCTTAAAAAATAAATGCCTATGCAAGGTGATGTCTTGAATGTTTAGCACCCTAGATATTCAATATTTTTGTTTAATCACAAGTTTCATATTAAAATATTCATTATTAACATGAAAAATTTTAAATAAGTATGACGTATTTTAATTAGCATGACATTAAAATAATAATAGCCAAGTGTTAAAAAGTCTTGAACAAAACTGGTTCATCTGTTGTGGTAGTACAAATTCATAGTTCCATTTAGAAAAGAATGTGACAATGCATATTATAGACTATAAAAATACCTTTGACCTTTGATACAATAATTTCACTTCTGAGAAAGTACTTTATGGAAACACTTCAAAAGAAAAAAGAAAAAGATTAGATGAAGAAGTAAGGGAAAGAGGAAGAAGAGGAGAAAGACAAAAAGAAGAAAAAGAAGAAAAAAGCTAAGTGCAGAGAGGCATCTGGCAGCAGTAAGTATAATAAAGAACAATTATACATATAATTGTATAAATATATTGAAACAGTTAACTAAAATACTTCTATTTGAAGTTGTCTTATGTTGCCATTAAGATAATTAGAAATATGATTTATTTCAACATTGAAAATTGTACCCTGTAATGTTAGATAGTAAAAACATGGAAAGTGAAACTTGATGTAGACCATGTTCTCAAGTATTTACAAGACCTAGTACAATATGAATATATTCTAGAAGAAAAAATGAAATAAAGTTTTCTTTTAAAAAATATGTTAGTGTCTTAATGCTTATATTACATTTTAGTGATTAAATGGTTAGTTTTGTTTACTGATTATTAAAATACTTTAGAAAAAAATAATTCCTTTAGGTTGCTCACAGGTTTTTTTTTTTTTTTTAAGATTTTATTTATTTGTTTGACAGACTGAGATCACAAGTAGGCAGAGAGGCAGGCAGAGAGAGAGGGAGGAAGCAGACTCCCTGCTGAGCAGAGAGCCCGATGTGGGGCTCAATCCCAGGACCCTGAGATCATGACCTGAGCCGAAGGCAGAGGCTTTAACCCACTGAGCCACCCAGGTGCCCCTGCTCACAGTTTTATGTCTCACTAACTTCATATCTGCTGTTATAATGCTGTAGAACCATTCAATGCTGTATATAGCATTTGCAGGATGGATAGTTTTTGTGAATCTACACTATAGATATGTATAATCTGTCATGTCACAAAGTTAGATGATCAAATACCTTCTCTCTGGTTTTCTCTTTCTCTTTCTAGCTATTCACACACACACACACACACACACACACACACACACAAGCATACACATATAACTCTTTCTATCTCTCTCTATATATCCCCCACATATATGTATTTAATGTATATGTATATTGATGTTACATGTGTTTAGGGTGTATTTATGTAGGTATGCCTTTGGTAGTGATAGAGATAAAATTCATTCATATTTCCAAAAATATCTGTGGCTCCTACCAAGGAATAATATGCACAATAATAAAGTTACTTAAAATCTTAAAAAATTACTTCATAGAGTAACAGTATATTGTTTGAGGAAGGAGAATTCAGACAATAAAAATAATAAAATAAATTATTTATAAAATTAAGTTAAAGACAGACACCTAGATATATATCTCTATACACATTCTATTCTTTGACACGGCCCAACAGCCTTAGATATTTAGGGGAACTTAGTCATCATCTAGATAAGGGATTTTTTTAACTTCAGTATATACAAGGATGAGGCCAATAACGTAGAGGAAGCTGATGATAATTGTGACCAGTGCAATTAGGACAACAGCAACTGAGTGAGAAAATAGACCCAGCACACAAAAGAAGTTATACATGTAGATTTTTTTTAAGTTTTTTATTAACATACAATGTATTATTTGCCCCAGGGGTTCAGGTCTGTGAACCATCAGATTTATACAACTCACAGCACTCACCATAGCATATATCCTCCCCAATGTCCATAACCCAGCCACCCTACTCCTCCCACCTTCCTCCTCTCCAGTAACCCTCAGTTTATTTCCTGAGAATAAGAGTCTTTTATGGTTTGTCTCCCTCCCTGGTCCCATCTTGTTTCATTTTTCCCTTTCTTCCCCCAACAACCCCGCCCTGCCTCTCAAATTCTTTATATCGGAGAGATCATATAATAATTGTCATTCTCTGATTGACTTATTTCGCTTAGCATTATACCGTCTATCTAGTTGCATCCATGTCATTGCAAATGGCAAGATTTTGTGGAGTTTTGATGGCTGCATA
This sequence comes from Mellivora capensis, assembly GCA_004024625.1. Lineage (NCBI taxonomy): Eukaryota > Metazoa > Chordata > Mammalia > Carnivora > Mustelidae > Mellivora > Mellivora capensis. The sequence goes on along the minus strand of PISX010017326.1, from coordinate 23,880 downwards.
GTATTCCATTGTGTGTGTGTGTGTGTGTGTGTGTGTACCACATCTTCTTTATCCATTTACCTGTTGGACATCTAGGTTCTTTCCATAGTTTGGCTATTGTGGACATTGCTTCTATATACATTCAGGTGCACATGCACTTTCGGATAACTACATGTAGATTTTGATATAAAATTTTCTTTGTTTAACATTAGAATGTTTAAAAAAATTAACGCCATGGGTCAATCAAATACTTTTGCTATCTCATGTGATAAAAATGTCCCCCCCCCAAATTCATATGTTGAAACTTAACCCTCCAAAGGTAATGGCATAAGGAAGTGTAGGCTTTGGAAGGTGATTAGGTCATGAGGGTGAAACCCTCATGAATGGGATTAATGTTTTTATAAAAAAGACCCCACAGAGATCTCTCATCCCTCCCACCACATGTGAATAAAAGATGTCTGAAGTCCAGGAGAGGTTAGTTACCTGACCATACCATCACTCTGCCCTAGGACCTTTGGCTTCCAGAACTGTAAGAAATAGATATCTGTTGTTTATAATATACCCAGTCTGTTATTTCGTTACAGAAGCCTGAGTGGATTAAGACTTTCATCCTATGTAGTTTGTGAGCTCTGGTTCTAGCTCAAAGTCTTTTATTTGGAAATTAATGTATAGAACTTATGAAGTGAGGCTAAGATCTAAGAAGCTAAGACCTAAGAGCTGAGATCACAGAGTTAATTAATTGGACACAAAGCAGCGATGGTACCCAAGGATCCAGGATTGTCATTTCCAAACAATATATTTGTCTAATTAAAAATTCTTTATCATGCCAAGTTTAAAAAGCAAATGAAGTTTTAATTTCTATATTTATATTAGAATTAAAGAAAATCTTTTAAGATGGATTAGCATTTAGACATATAGAATATAGAGATTGCTCTGAGTAACTGTAAATTCTACTACTAGGTTTCTAAAACTGTTTTTTTCTTGCTAAGATTTTATTTATTTATTTGACAGACAGAGATCACAAATAGGTAGAGAGGCAGGCAGAGAGAGAGGAAGAGAAGCAGGCCTCCTGCTGAGCAGAGAGCCTGATGTGGGGCTCCACCCCAGGACACTAGGATCATGACCTGAGGCGAAGGCAGAGGCTTAACCCACTGAGTCACCCAGGTGCCCCGGTTTCTAAAACTTTTAATGCAACCTCCTAAACCCCAATTTCCTTTAAAAATTCAACAATGACAAAAAAAAGTGTGAGGCATTCTGCCAACATTTAAGCAATGACTGTTTTTTTAAATTAAAATTAATTAAAATGGAAATTAATTTTGCCCACTTGATTTGCATTTTGCATGCAAATGTAGAAACTTTGCCATCATTCAACACCCCAATGGCATTGGCATTTGAAATTGATTTAAATAAAACTTTTTGTTCTACTTTGCTCATTTTTCAAATGTCTCCTCCAAGCAGTGGGATTTCAAAATGCCAACCTCTGTGTCTCTTGCCATTCCCAAAATAAAAAATGATTTGCAATATCATTTATAGTGAAAATTTTCTTATGGACAATTGGTTACATTCTCTATACCAACCCTAAAACTCCACTAACATTCTAAATAGCTTTTCAACGTCATCCTTTTTTAAAATTATTTACTCCCTTTTCTTATTAACTTACTGCCCTTAATTTTCCCAGTCAACTCAATGGCACTTTAATTTGTCAAAATTCCAGCAATGACACAACTGCCAAAAACAAAATATGCTAACAAGATAAATCATTAATTTGCCTTAGCTAGATTATCTACTCACTCTTCCTGCTTTTAGCCTTTTCCTTTCTCAGTCTCTTTTTGTTCGGTTTTTATTTATTACTTTTTTAATATTCCAGGAAACTTGAAGTCATTGTTTGATTAAGTCATTATTCTGCCAAAAAATATGCCAATAATCCTCATTAGAGTGAATCTGTAAGTCTTTTATTTTTATATTCAGAATCTGTAAGTCCTTTATATTTATATTTATATTTATATTTATATTAAATATATATTTATATTCAATATGTATATATTTTAATATATATTTCTATATTCAATTTATATAAAAATATTATATTCAATATATTATATATTATATTCATTTATATTTATGTTTTATATATTTATATATTCCTTTATATTTATATATTTATATATTTATATAAATATATACATTTTTATATTTTTATATTCAATATTCCTTAAATATTGCCCAAATGCAACTTTAAAGTTAATTTAGAATATCTAGAATACTATTTTCCTATTTGGATTCCCTTTTAGAGAATTAGAATTAGCTCCAGATATTATACTAGTTTATTCATTATCTCTTCAACCACATGCCTAACCTACTCCTTTGGCTATTTGTTCCCCAACCTTGACTTCCCAACATACCCTTTTTCACATATGGCAGGATAATTTGTTAGGACATTAACTTACATTTTGCTAGGTGCTTACTTTCGCCTCACTATTCCAAATTGCTTTCCCAGCATACAGATTCTTGAGTAAAAGCAAATTTACTTTTCCAGAGAGAAAGAATAAACTTGTCATAGAACATGTTTCCCTAGCTTTGTGGGGATTTCGTTTTGTTTTTCCCAGAAGGCCAAACATCTTGAGGAATATTTAAGGAGAGTGCAGAGAGGACACAGTTTATAGGGAGAGAAAAGAATATATAAAGGAAACCCTTAAGTGAGAGGGGAAGTCTATTAGCAGGTAATAAGAGTATAAGAAAACACTGCTTACTCCCTAGGAGTGCCCAGAACAGGAGGCCATGCAACAGTGGGTACTGACTTGATTTCTGGTACCCTCAAAGTAGAGAAACCTGAGGTACAGGGTTCCTCCAAAGAGCCTTTGCTCTTTGCAAATTTGACATAGAAGTAGTCACCTTTAGTCAATAGATTATGTTTGACTTTTATAAACTAATTATGCATTTTTGCATATCTTGGTATAAACTAAGGTATATCCCTAAATCACCCATCTTCTAAGACTTTAAATTTCACATTGTTGTAAAATTGTTTTTCTGAAATCCCCGTTTTGAATCTTTCCTTTTCTTCTGTATTAATTGTCTTTTTCATTTATAATTTATCATGAGCTGCACATCTTACCTCGTTTTTTACACAAATTATTTGTAATTTCTACCTTGTTAAGACTTGGTTAAGGGGCAACTGGGTGGCTCAGTGGGTTAGAGCCTCTGCCTTCAGCTCGGGTCGTGGTCTCAGGGTCCTGGGATCGAGCCCCGTGTCAGGATCTCCACTCAGTGGGGAGCCTGCTTCCCTTCCTCTCTCTCTGTCTGCCTCTCTGCCTGCTTGTGATCTCTGTCTGTCAAATAAATAAATAAAAATCTTAAAAAAAAAAAGACTTGGTTAAAATATTAGCTGCTTTTAAAGCAGGGAGTATGTTTTATATCTCCTAGCTGCTTCCAATATTCATATCATGTCTTACATCTAGAAAACACACAATTAATATACTTAAAAATTTTATTTATTTACCTTGGTGCGGGAGGGGCAGAGGATGAGGAGAGAGAGAATCTCATGTAGACTCCATGCTAAGAACCAAGTCCAATGAGTGACTTGATCCTAGGATCCCAAAGTAATGACCTGAGGTGCAATTAAGAGTCAGAAGCTCAACCAACTGAGGGATCCCTAGAAAACACACAATTAATATTGATTTAATTTATTCCTGTATAACTTTTGTCCAATGGTTCCTACTTTTCCCCATTTCTTCTCTGACATTTAGAACACATATATATTTTAGAAAATATTTTGTCCAGTACCTTTCCAATGCAATAAAATTACTTTAGTTTTATGAGAGTGTTTATACTTCCAATAGTAATTATGACTTCAACCACTCCAATTATTTCAATTTTCTGAGCTAAATGACAAGCAAGAAGAGTAGGTTTTGTTTTCTAATATCTCATCTTAAGTGCGCCAAGATTGCTTCCTCTTATCTTGAGCAATGTCACAAGCTAACCTTGGCAATTTCCGACTTTCACAGTTTAGTTTGCTTTATCAGAAGTGAGCTCTGGGTGCATGGGTGGTTCAGTTCATTAAGCATCAGACTCTTGATTTTGGCTCAGGTCATAATCCTCAGCATCGTGAGATCAAGACCTGCATGATGGAGCCCTGGGCTGGGCTTAGCACTGGGAATGGATCCTGAATGAGATTTTTCTCTCTTCCTATCCCTCTGCCTCTCCTCATGTTCTCTCCCTTTCTTTAAAAATTATTTCTTTAAAAATTTAAAAATCTTTAAAATAAAATTAAGAAAGGAAAGAAGGAAAGAAAGATGAAATAAAGAAAGAAAGTAAGAAAGGTAGGTCTAAGTGTGAGATGTGTCACAATCTGATATGCAAATAACTCATCTGGGACCCAGTCGATGTTCTTACACATATATTCTGTTCCACTTGGTTCAGTTTCCCTGGTGTCCAAAATTTTGTTTTGTTGGAACTGGAAGTAATTATAAATTTAGGGAAAATTAAAATAAAATTTTGATGTCACTTTTTCACAGCAAACACAGTTTGTGTTTTTCTTTTTGGGACTGAGTAGGGTATCATTTTCTTCTGTCTGAACAGAAAGATGGACGGACTCCAGCAAAAATGAGACTCCTAAGTCAGTGAAACTTTTTCTCAACTCCACATAATCCTGTGCTCAGAGTAGTGTTTAATAGCTCCCAGGAAGTTTCACACTTTGTTTTTTGGGAAGATAGTTAGATTTCAGATATGGTATGGTCTTACACTTGAGATGGATATTTCTTATTTAAACCAGTGAAAGTAAGGAAGTAGAATCAAATACTAAGTTATTTTCTAACTATTCTAATATAAAATAGCCACTTTGAAAATGTCTTAAATCATAGTCCTAAAGAAAAAATAAACACATACTCTTAGCATTTATAATATTACAAAAAGAAGTATTTTTTTCAAAATCCTAATATGCAACTCCATTACAAATACAAATTGATTTTTCTATGTTCAGTTGATTTTTGTGATATTATGCCTTCCTTTAATCCCTTCTCTGGATGTCCAGTTTTACAGCTGGGCCCTTCAAACCTCTGTTGTTTGAGTGGACATTTCCCTCGGCTGTGCAATAAATAAGATACTTAGTTCAGTACTCAGGTGTCCCACAGCAGGTGAGTAGGTGTTTATCCTGTTACTAAGAACAGTTTTGTCTCTGAGTGCCATGGTCTTAGTAAGTGTTTTCTGCCTTCATAACTTCCTGGTCCTTTAGTTTCTTTTTTTGATTTCCCTCATAATACTACACATTATGGCTAAAGTATACAACTGAGATTAGGCCATATGTGGAATCCGTTCAGAAACTCAAAATAAAAGCTCCAGGAGATATCATGTGCAAAATGTCCTCGTGATTTATTTAGGCTGCCAGCAAAGCCAGCCATCTTCTTTAGACAGTGTGTTATCGCCAAGAGTCTGAGTCCACATCCTCATCATTGTTACTTCTTCAGCGGGAGAGTTTTGTCCCCTGGCCAGGTGCCTCCCATCCGCAGTGAACTGCCAAGTTAACTGCCCATTTGAGTCATGGGATTTAACAAGCTTTATATCTTCCTTGGTCATGCATCTTGGTTTTGAGTTAAATAAGCTCAAGTACAATATGCAGCAGTACCAAGTATAGGAAATGGCTATTTCAAGGGTGGGTGGTATTAGAGTAAAAGTTTGGGAGTGGTGGGGGGGAAAGACTGTTTTATTTTGTTGAATTGGAAAACCTGTTTTGTATAAATGGAAGGGATGAACTTCGAATCTTACAGGGCATTCTGTGTTCACTGACTTGGGTCCTTTGAAATAAGTTTCTAGTTTGACATCCTGCAAAGGATCTCCTTTCTCTCCCTTATTTAAGGAGGAATGATTCTTTGTGCAAAAATCACAGAGAAATAATATGATCGATGGATAAAGCTGAAAGCTGAAGTTATGGGCTATTGAAATTCTATTTCTACTGGAGGCAAACAGAAACAAACAAAACAAAGCAGGGTCCTCATGACTGTTGTGTCTCACGGCCCAAGTTCTTCACCTAGTTGCCTTTTTTTCTTTACCTTTTGGAGTCTTCTGTCAGTTGCTTTATAAATCCTGTGCAGGGCTTTTGCTGTAAATGGTAGGAAGGGTAAGGTCAAATGTGTAGACTCTCATCTTGTTCAGAACCAGAAGAGCAGTTATGTTTTATAGGGGCATAAACATGAGGAAGAAAAGGGCTTCTGGAACTCCAATCTCTGTCTCCTTAACAGAGTGAGAACACTGCACTGGGTTTAGCTTCTGCTTCCTACCCCAAAGCTCAGAAACCTCCTTTGGGCTCTAAGTTTGGGGAAAGGCAGTCTTGATTCTTTGCTTTTCTTCTCTCTCTTATCCTATAGTCCTCCCTTGCCTGTTAACAAAATATGAAATCTCCTTTTCATATATTTGCTAGTTTTTCTAGTTCTTTTTTTTTTTTTTTTTACCATGGCAAGGTAATTCTCTGCAGTTAATTCCTCTTGGTAGATGCAGAAGCACTCGTGTCATTTTAATTAAACTTAAACTTGCAGTCCTTGACTTATGAATGCCAGCTTTCATTTCTGTAGACCCTCTACCTGAAGTTGGAACTTTCTTGAATTCTGTCATAGGAAGCATTAGGAAGGGAATTATGGATGTTTTCAGTTAGTACTTTATTAAGCATTGCTACTTGCTTGAGGCTGGCTTTTGGTAAGTGTAGAACTACTGCACTGCAGAAGTTTCACCATACGCAAAGTGTTGTGCCTCTGAGTGCACTTTCTTACCTATGATAGTTTTGAGCCAGCAGGTTAGAATATGATGAGTTGTAAATCTGGAAATATACTTCAGCGAAATGGAAAAATTCAGTAAATGATACACATTTACAGTTCCTGTTCATGGTGTGTTTAGTAGAGAAATAGTTAAAATCTATGGAAAATCTTTGTCTCTCTCTACTTTCTTTTTTTCCCCAGGGCACATAAAGTCTAAATCAGTGAACTAAGGGTACAAAAGTCTTCTTTTTTCTGCATTACAATTATCTTTTCACTTTCTTGGGAAAGTTATAGAATATTTCTGTAGGTATCACATCTACCTATCTTGAGCTGGTGTTTTTCATGGCCCTATTTTGTATGTTTAAAATACAATATCTTTTTTTTAGGGATCTGAGTGATTAGAAAAAATAAAAGATTTTTTTCTTGTGCTTGTAAATATGCTAGGACATATGATTATATAGTGACAATTTTCACACTAAACTAGGATAAGGGTTCAATTAATTTTTTATTATATCAAATTCTGCACAGACATCCCTAATGCACTTATGCTGCTTTTAATCACCAACCCCATTCACATTTATAATGTTGTTTCCATTACAGTGTAAAAGAAATAGCATGGGAATTTAAGAGAAACATACTTGAGTTTAATTCTTGGCTCAGTAACACAGCTCACAAGTGAGAATGAATGCATACATGTGTACACACACACACACACACACGTGCATACACACATATATTCAGGGAGAGTTGTGCCTATTATGAAAAATAAGGGAGATAGCATACTAAACTATATTATATTAAGGTACTCATTATAGTGAGCACATTGCAATTCTTATACCTGATGGATACTATGAGTATTATTTAATTATATGAGTTTATAAACCTTAAAATAGAACATTTTTGGTGATTCTAGAACTCAAAATTCCACATAAATTCACTTCTACCGGCTCATACTGTATCTATTAAGATGAATTGAGATAGCGGTGCCTGCGTGGCTCAGTCAGTTAAGCAGCTGCCTTGGACTCAGGTCATGATCCCAGGGTGCTGGGATTGAGTCCTGCATTAGGCTCCCTGCTCAGAGGGGAGCCTGCTTCCTCCTCTGCCTGCAGCTCCCCCTGCTAGTGCTCTCTCTCTCTCTGACAAATAAATAAAATTTTTAAAGAAAAGAGAAAAGATGAATTGAGAAAATAGTGAAACCCCAGATCTACCGGGCCTTCTTCTTTTTTTTTTAAGATTTTATTTATTTATTTGTCAGAGAGAGAGGGAGAGAGAGTGAGCGAGCACAGGCAGACAGAGTGGCAGGCAGAGGCAGAGGGAGAAGCAGGCTCCCTGCGCAGCAAGGAGCCCGATGTGGGACTCGATCCGATGACGCCGAGATCATGACCTGAGCTGAAGGCAGCTGCTTAACCAACTGAGCCACCCAGGCATCCCTCTACTGGGCCTTCTTTCCAGTGCTGTGGACAGTCTCCTGCTGCTGTCCTCTTTTGTCCTGACTAAGGAGTCAACATTTTCCCAGCAGAAGTGAGCATCAGAACGTGTATTGTTCAGACGTTAATTCTGCAAATATTTAGTGAACATCTATGAAAATTATAATAAACAGATATCGATGCCTTGTATAAGAAGAGATATCTAGGATTTTACTCTAATTCTACAGCTAGGACTTTTCCATAGATTATCTAACTCACTTCTCTATTAAGCAGTGAGAGAGATGAAGTTTTCCCACTTCCTAGATCAGGAAACCAGCTAAGAGGTTAAATGACTCATTCAAGGTCACACAACTGGTATGACTTAACTAGTTTAAGGGATTTGCTTATATTTGGAAGTACTAAATTTTACATGGACTATAGTAATTCTTATTACTGCCACTCTTTTCAAATGAATATGTTTTAATTGGGTTCCTCTAAAGCTTAAAGGTTTTAGATATATGCGCAGTACAGGTCTTTGCTTTACTCATAGCAAGATTCTGACTAGTAGCTTAAACCCTGAAGAAGCACCTTCCTCCTTTTCATAGATTTAATGGCAGTCTTTCCTCCCTAGATGTCCTTTTCCAGGGACATAAAGGTGCAGTATTTCTTTTATAGATAACAAAACCCAAGATCAAAATGTGCAGAAATAAAATAAATGGTCGATGAAGATGATCTATTGCCCAGAGGCAGTGCGTTGGCAGCAGTTTGGTTTGCCTTCGTCCAGGCTTTGGAGGCGTCCTGCTTTGGGCAGGTGAAGCCAGTGAGCTTTGGCAGCGGCCGCAAAGCAGCTTCCGGTGACTAAATCTCAGTCTTTCAGTCAGGAAACTGCCTGTGATGTCTTTTCTCACAACTACTTATGTCTCATTACAAGCCTCCTTTCTTCTCTCTAGATTCGACTCTGGCATGGCAAAGGAAAAAAAAAATGCTCACATGGCATGTTCTGTTGTTCAAGGTCTTTACCTTTATATTTAGGTTTAAAAATGTTGATACACTCATTAACAGAGAAGCACAAAATAGAGCAAATATATTTCTGAAAAGGTTGATGATTGCACATGCCTTGGAATGCAACTATACATTCTTGAGTATTTCTAAATTGCATTGCTCTGTTTTCAGTGATTTTTTAAAACAATTTGTTTCGAATAGTATCTTAGCATGTGTTTTGCTGCTTAGTCTAGAGCAAAGTGTGTTGAAATTCTTAAAGCTGAAATCGAATTCACATATGCATAGGCAAAAAAAAAGTGTTGTAAAAATCAATGCATTTATTTGGATAATAAGTGTAGGTTGTCTGGAAGAAGATGGAGTGTTAGAAAAAATGTGAAGACTGAATAATGTTCAGACTTGTTCGTTCCAGGGGGAAGCTTTTCCAGCCCTGAAGCATCATGATTCTAGATTAAGAAACAGATAGGGTAGGACTAGATACATTAATTTAAAGAAGCACTAGGTCACATAAATTTTAACATGCTTCTCCCACTGATTTTTTTTCTCACTTTGTCCCTATCCAGCCCTATTTCCATTGATAAATGGAGTATGCTGCTTCTCAAATCAACTACCTCAAGAATGTTAATAGAGACACTTCTGAAACTACTCTGGAAAAAGAAATGCATCCACCCAACTAGAATCTGTTAAAGAAAATAATTTGTATGCTCAGACTTACATACTCAGAAACAATCCTAGAGGAATTGTGGCTATTAATTGACAATCTGACTAGGAAGGACCATCTTTCTTCAAATACGTAAAATCTTTCCATTCCATACTAATTCTTATGAGCAAATAAATTTATCATTTATCATTTATAATTCTGATACCTTGAGGTCATGTCAATTACTCACATCTTAGCACTGATTAACAGGTTGCTATTTTCTTAAGAAGTAGGTAAGTTGAGGGAAATGAACGTTAGCAGTATATTAAAAGCAAATTTATTTTAAAGATTTTATTTATTTATTTGACAGAGAGGGAGGTGGTGGGAGAGGGAACACAAGCAGAGGCCGTAGGAGAGGGAGAAGCAGGCCTCCCGCTGAGCAGGAGCCCGATGCAGGACTCCATCCCCTGGGATCATGACCTGAACCTAAGGCAGAGGCTTAACAACTGAGCCACCCAGGTGCCCCTTAAAAGCAAATTTTAATTGTGCTTGATACATACTGAAATAGACCATGTTAAGAAGCTTTGGATAGCCAAAAAACAGTATGAAAATCCTGGGTACATGGGGAAAAATTAAGAAAGGATAAGCTTCGGGGTTCCCGGGTGGCTCAGTGGGTTAAAGCTTCTGTCTTCAGCTCAGGTCATGATCTCAAGGTCCTGGGATGAAGCCCTGCATCAGGCTCTCTGCTCAGCAGGGAGCCTGCTTCCCCCTCCCCCCGCCCCCTCTGCCTGGATCTCTGCCTACTTGTGATCTCTGTCTGTCAAATGAATTTAAAAAAAAAACAAAAAAAAAAACAAGCAGCAAAATTGTCTATGCTTGCTTCTCAGAGTCAGGCTGTCTGGTATGTGGCTATAAAAAACACTTGAAAACCAAAATTGGGGAAAAATTTTGCCATCAATTCCTCACTCAGTTTTCCTGCACTATTCTTTCTCTCTCTCTTTCACTTTTCATTTATGAAGAATCCAATTATATTTAAGTTAGAAGTCTTGGTATTATGCAAGTCAGTGCTCTGCATTTTTCATAAACTATTTTATTTTCTTTATATCTCTCGTTGGATCATTTCAATAGATCTCTCTCTAATCTCAGTTTCTTTTGCTCTCTCTGATTTCTGATAAGCCTATAAGGTAATTTTTCATTTTGATTATATTACATTTTGGTTCTAGAGTTTTAATTTTTTTTGTTTTGTTTTGCTATTTGTATAGATTCCCATTGAGTCAATTATTATGATATTTCCCTTTGGTCCCTGTGTGTGTTTGTGTGTGTGTGTATGTATGTGTAGATCACCTCAAGTTTATAGTCCCTCAACTGCTTTGCTTTTGACCATTGGTGATTTTTCCCTGTTCCTTTGCACATCTGGAAATGTTTATTGTTTAGCTTTCTTCTCTTTCCCTTAATTGTGTTGATCTTTGTTCTAGTAGTCAAATAACTTATTGAACTCAAACCCAAAAGAGTCATAATGGATATAAGCTATAATTGATATGTTCTTTCGGTTTTTTGTTGTGACTTCCCACTGAGCACCTTGAAGTTTCCTTATGCATGCAGAGTTTAGATGTAGTCTAAGGATTTGGACAGAAGTTTCATATATATATATATATATATATATATATATATATATATACACACACATCACACATTTGGGGCACTTTCTGCTACAAATCATTCCTTTGCGGATTCTGCTCTCAACTACTGCCATTCTGGTCACCTCTTAGGTCCTTCTTTTACACCTGAAGTCAAATTCTGAGGCTTTCTGCTTAGGTTCTAAGGTGCACTGAGCAACTTGGATTTTGACATGCTCTTAGGCATGTTATATATTAGTAAGTCTCACTCAGTGTTGTTCCCTTTGCCAAGGGTCAAATATCCTCAGGCTTCTGCCTGTTTTTTGTCACTTTCTAGTGCTGTTAATATTTCTTTTTAATATTGTGCAGAGTAAGTAATATTTTCCTCTGCAACGATTGGTCTAATACTAACCTTCTACTATTATCAAAATCCTTTTCCTTACCTATTGTTTTCTGACTTGACTAATTTCTATGTTATTTATCAACCATCAAACAATTAACATTAATAATGTGACTAATACTACCATTTTATATTTATTTAGTTCTGTAAATATTTTATATTCTTTCATCTCTGTTATGATTCATGGAGGTATGCATTGTAATAAAGAAAAGTAATTAAAAGAGAAAAAGTCATTTTTATATTATTTATCTTTAAAGAAAAGAGAGACAAAGCAAAAATGATTTTTATCTAAATCATGAAATTGAACCGGGATGGGGGCTACATAACAACAGTAACCAAAAATGCAAAGAAGGATAGTTATTGAAGAAAATCTGGCATTTAATCTTCTGAGCCTACTAGAGCCTATGACAACTCCACTGGGAATCTGTTTAAAATGCATTGCCATCTTTGCATTCAACCATAAACCTTGTTTATCTATCTGGAAAATTTTCTTTTTATTTTTTCTTTTATGGACCCGGTGGAATTAAAAAAAAAATGGCAGACCTAATCAATCAATAATGGAAGTTTAACATTCTTTATATAACACCATGACATATCCCATATTCACAGAATATATTTTTTTATGCTTATCACATGTGAGAGACATAGGTAGGTTTAGTTGTTTTATAGTTAGTGTTTTTGCTATTTTAGAATTCCTAAGTTGAATACATCATTAAATAAAATTTATATAAGATGGAAAACTTATTTAAATTGCTTTATTGAGCTCAGCATGTGGTATTCATTCTCTCTAAATTTAAATAAAGCTCCCATCTGTTCTTTTATTCAGACATCTCTGATTAAATTTTCACACAAGATACAGATAAACACAATATATGCAAGCAAGTTATAAAAGTTCCATTAAAAGTTCACCTTCTCATTCAAATGTAATTTTGAAGTTGAAACTCATTACCTAAGAGTTTTTCTCACAAGAACAGGATGTGATTTTGTCTAATTTCAAAGCAGATTTTTTTTTTAAAGCAGATATTTTTGATCCAAGCTTTACAGGGTGCCAACAAGTGGTTGTGGAAATACAGTGTTTATTATTGTCCATTGCATACTTTCTCAAAACTTTTTTATTGTTCAAAGGAGAGACCTAGGAAGACTTTGTATATTTGGAGCTTTTGGCTTTGCCAGTTTTTGAGTTTCTTATGATTTTTGAATGTCAGGAAAACAAATTTATTTTATTTTCCACATTTGCTTGCTTTAAAAGTAACCTAAAATAAGAATGAAGATTGCCTTTTTTTACATTTTGGAAAACATCTCCAGAAGAGTTTACTGTCTAGGAAATAACCTTACTGATCTCAATTATCCTAATTTAGGAGAATTATTTTCAAAGAATCAATTATTTTTAAAAATCAGTGTATAATAATGATAATTACAATTTTTAAGGTCATCTTTGTTTAAGAGTTACTTAACATAGTTACTTCTTTTTTTTTTTAAGATTTTATTTATTTATTTGCGAGAGGGAGAGAGAGCATGAGATTAGGGAGGGTCAGAGGAAGAAGCAGACTCCCTGCTGAGGGACTCCATCCTGGGACTCCAGGACCATGACCTGAGCTGAAGGCAGGCCTTTAACCAACTGAGCCACCCAGGCACCCCTTAACATAGTTACTTCTTAATCTTACAAAGTGAATCTATAGTAATGTTTTTAATATTGGTTTTGCAGGGGATAAAAATTATTGTTGAAAGCATGTAATTTGTCCCAATTCTTATAATTCAAAAGTTGTTAAGTTGGAATTCAAACTCAAGCCTGTTTAAATTCAAAGCCAAATGCTCCTTTCATGAGTTTGTATTGGATCCCATATTAAGCCCAATATCTCTCTTTTGACAGACTGAGTTAAAGCAGAATACCAACCAAATTTTGAAAAGGTGGTTGTGTTTCTAACATTCTTCTCCTCTATTTTATAAGCTTATGTTGTTATTTCTGTTGAAGAGTGAAATGGAAGAAACTAAGAGAAGAAGCTGATCCTAGATTTCTAAGTACTTGCCTAGAATTTCCACTCTGAAATGCAGATAGGTGATTGGCAGATTTCTTTATGAAAATGCCAATGACATATATATTTTTTCCTTCACCTTCATTAACAATGCAACCTATCTGGCATCCCTTGGCAGAGCTGGAAATTTTCTAGATTCATTCTTTTTAAATTTTTTTAAATTTTTTTTTATAAACAAATTTTTATCCCCAGGGGTACATGTCTGTGAATCGCCAGGTTTACACACTTTAGCCATCAAAAGAAATGAAATCTTGCCATTCGCAACAACGTGGATGGAACTACAGGGTATCATGCTTAGTGAAATAAGTCAATCAGAGAAAGACAACTATCATATGATATCCCTGATATGAGGAAGTGGAGATGCAACATGGGGGACTAGGGGGGCAGAAAAAGAAGAAAAGAAACAAGATGGGATTGGGAGGGAGACAAACCATAGATTCATTCTTTTAAGGAAGAGGATGAGTTGGTATCATTGTGTCTGTGAGGTGAGTGACATGCCCTGCGTGTTGTGGCCTGTAAGAGAACAGCCTTTTTTTTTGTAACTCATACAGTGCAACCATTGATACTATTGATTTCTTTTGAGCTTTTGGAGATTTGTGTATGGCAAGTAACATTTCCAAAAATAATCACACAATAGAAATGGAATACATGAAAATTTAGACATTACTATGATCATATAGAACTGATTTTATTAGTAATATAAAAAGGTATATATGGAAGAATGGGTTTTGTCTTTCAGCACAGTTGAGTTGGAAGGCCACGGGTTTAGCTTAAAAGTGGAGCTTCCTATTAAGACACTGTTAATTTGCTTAATCCTACTGTGTTTAATTCCATCTTCTATGCTTATGACTGGAAATAGTATCACTGTTCCTGATCCTTGCCTTAATCATCAGGTTCATTTCTTTAAAAAAAAAAAAGACTATTTCTAAAATCAAATTACAAGCCATCTTTGGCTCTAGCATCAACTTGAACATCCTAGGATATTAAAAAAAAAAAATTGAGATTCTGAATTAATTTCCCTTTCTTCCAAACTGTCAGTTGGGTGCCTTTTCTATTGAGAATTATGCCTATCTAATTCAATTAACAAACTTAATGCTCTCTTATTCTTAAAATAATGCTTTTGCTAAATTCTGTTTAGTGGATATTTTTAAATTAATGGTCCTTTTCCACTCTCATCAGTTAGAGAATACTACTATTCTTTTACAGCTAAATGATTTTTCACTTAGTCTCTCTGTTTCCTAAGGAACTGATCTAGCAAGGTCATAAATTTTTTCACCATGAAGAATTAATTGACTAAACAATATATCAGTCTAGAAAGCATGTCTGTCCAGTTCTACTGTTGTTTGTTTATAATGGTTATTACCACTGTTGGGAGATACTAGGGAATGATGTTTGTTTTGTTAAACAAGTCCAGCACTTATAGCTTTGAGACTTTAAATAAGCTAAGGAACTTGACTATACGTGTTTCCTCATGTGCAGAAATTAAATATTAATATCATTTACCCTTAACTAACCTGAAATTATTAAATGTGATGATTTATGTAAAATGTTTAACAAATATTTGGCACATTGAAAGTGTTTAATAATAAAGTGTTAGATAATATTGTTGGTTTATTATTGGCTATATTTTGTTATTTTTATATCAAGTTCCAAGAATTCTCCACCAAAGAACCCTCCGGGACACACCCTGATTTTTTTTTAAATTTAAGATTTTGTTTATTTATTTGTCAGAGAGCGCGGGTGCATGAGCAAGCAAGCACTCACAGGGGTGGGGGAGCCACAGGCATAGGGATAAGTAGGCTCCTTGCTGAGCAAGGAGCCCAATGCAGGACTCAGTCCCTGGACCCTGAGATCATTCCGTGAGCCAAAGGCAGATACTTAACCAACTGAGTCACCCAGGTGTCCCTACACCCTAAATTTAATAAAGATCTTTTGAATCTAAGGTGTTAAAGTATTATGATGTAAAAATTTTCTGGACTTTAACTCTGCCCTGGATTTTTTCTACAGTGTGTATGTTTACTATTAGTTTAAAAACAGAAATTCAAAAATTGTAGATATTTAAACATATTTTTTAAAAAACATATGAGTATATTGTGATATAAGTAACTGCAAACCATTTGCATAAATAATAGCAGATATATATATTTTTTCTGAAACGTGCTATAACTGGTTCTTCCTGAAAACAGGGCAGAATATGAGATGCTATCTGAGGTTCTTCCAGCATTAAATACATAAACATGAACAATTTTTGTAAATTAAGAAGAACCACTTTCCATTTGGGTGTCCTATAAGTTTAAAAAGGCATTTTGTTTACTTAGGTTTGAATGATGAATTATATGAATGTTTCAGGACATGCTCCTATTATATCTCTATTCTTTCCTGGAAGAACAAGAAGAATTGTGCAAGGCTGTAGTATTATATTGCAAAAATGTTTATGACAATAAATACACATATATAGCCAATGGATACTTTTCTACACAATTTACTAAAACTACTATAAGAAGTAAAAATGTGTAGCATCCTTATATCTCTTAAGGACATTGACTCTGTACTGGAGAATTACTACCTCATCCCAAAATAAAACAAACACATCAAAGGCAAGATGGTCAGCTTCACTGATAAATCTTTTCAAACATTCAAGGAAGAAATATTGTCGATCTTATACAATTTTTTTCTGAGAATAGAAAAAGTTAGTTTACAAATTTATTTCATGAGATCGACCGAAACTCAAAAATATGTTATAGAAAATGATATTTTAAGTACAAGCTAACTCTCATAGACATAGATGTAAAAGCCTTAAATAGAAACAAATAGGATTTAAAAATATATAAGAAGGATGATTAATTGTGTCCAGGATATTTCTAGGAGTGTGAGTGGGATTTACCACTGGAAGATCAATCAGTATAATGCACTGCATTTGTAGGATAAAGGGAGAGAAACATAATTGTCTTGTAGATGCTGGAAGTATATTTTATTAAGTTCAGTGCCCACATATGATTACTATTCTCAATTAACTTGTAATATACTAATCAGACAAGGGGTAACTACATCTTGCTACCTATCAATCTTTTTAAAACTACAGACAACAGGGGCACCTGGGTGGCTCAGTGGGTTGGGCCTCTGCCTTAGGCTCTCTGGTCGTTGTCTCAGGGTCCTGGGATCAAGCCCCATGTTGGGCTCTCTGCTCAGTGGAGAGCCTGCTTCCCCCTCTCTCTCTGTCTGCCTCTCTGCCTGCTTCTGATCTCTCTCTCTGTCAAATAAATAAAAAATCTAAAAAAAAAAAAAAAACCCAACTACAGACAACATTAAAGTCAATGGCTATGGTTAGTGCTGTGAAGTGTGTAAACCTGGTGATTCACAGACATGTACCCCTGGGGATAAAAATTTGTTTATAAAAAATAAAAATTAAAAAAAAAGTCAATGGCAAAAATCTAATGTGTATCTTTAGATGGTAGAAGGAAATACTGTGGGTTGCAGGAGCAGAGGTGGGTGGGGGAATGGGATAAAAAAAAAGTCATGGGGATTAAGGAAGCCAGTTGATGTAATGAGCACTGGGTGTTATATTCAACTGATGAACACTAAATTCTACCTCTGAAACTAATAATTCAATATATGTTACCTAAATTGAATTTAAATTTTAAAGATATACTGGAAATCACTGCTAATGAAATAACACAAGGGAGAAGTGGCATAAACATTGGAAAGGAATGGTAAGACCTGTTTTTACACACGAATTATTTGTTGTTTCTATATTAAAATATATCAGATTTTAAGTATAAGTTTTGTAAGATTCTCAGACTCAATGACAACAACAAAATCAATTAGACTGCATCAGCAAAAATATAAAATTATATAGGAAAATTTTAAAAAGTTTAAATATATAAAATTATAATACATCAACAAAGGCATGAAATAAAACACAAAAATTCCATTTATAGTTACATATAATAGATCAAAACTATTGAATACAAAAACATATCTCAAGAAAAGCATCAGAGATCTCTAAAACTTAAACTATAAAATATTTCTGAGAAAAAGTAATCCTAAAATTGGAAACACATGCTTTATTAATTGACTGATTCTATATTATCAAGATCCATATTCTGTGTTGCTAATATTATCCTCAAATTAATATATAGATTGAATATAATCCAACAAATATTTTAAGCATTATTTAAATAGCAATTAACGCATAAAATTACCATTCTAATTTGAGAAGACAGAAAATTGGTATTCCTCTATGTATTAAGATTTAATCATGTAATTATCCCCCCTCACCAAAAGTAAATTTTTTTTTAAACTAATGATGAACCAAATGTTGGCCTATTGAATTTTTTTTTTAAGATTTTGTTTATTTATTTGACAGACAGGGATCACAAGTAGGCAGAGAGGCAGGCAGAGAGAGGAGGAAGCAGGCTCCCTGCGAAGCAGAGAGCCCGATGTGGGGCTCGATCCCAGGACCCTGAGATCATGACCTGAGCCAAAGGCAGAGGCTTTAACCCACTGAGCCACCCAGGTGCCCCAAAAGTAAAATTTTTAAGGCCCAATAATCTCATTGGTATTTCAATAAAAAATTAAGGAATGTGAAAGTTTAGAACTTATATAGAAAGCAACAGATTTAGAATAGGTAATGCAAATTAGAAAAGCAAGACAATATTGGAAAAAATTATATTATGCTTTTTAAGCTCTGGTAAGACAGTGCATTATTAGTGCAAGGTAAGACAAATCAACAAATGGAACAAATAAAAGAGATACTCAAATATGTTCACTTAATTTATGGCAAAAGAGACACTGTAGTTCATTTGGAGAAAGAATCAGTTCAATAAATTTGGCAGGAGTAATATTGACTCCTACATCATATAAAATGAAAATATTAATTTTGTATGGATCAAAGACACAGACATGAAGGCTAAAACAATAAAGAATATAGATTATAGATATAGGAGTTTAAGATTATAAAGATTATAGAAGTAAACATAGGAGATATCTTTATGATATTGCATAGTCCAAAACATGTTATATAAGTCACAAAGAGTACTAGACAAAAACTGATAAGCCGGACTTCATTGAATTTAAGAATTTCAATTCATCAAAATACAGTTCTCAGAAGCAAGAGGCAAGTCACAGACTGAAAGAAGATATTTCAAATTTATATAAAAGAAAAGATTAATATTCAGAATGTATAAATAACCAACACGAACAGGGAAGAAAATATCTAATTTATATACAGGGCACAAGTCTGGAAAATACACTTAGCTGAAGACAATATCCAAATAGCCAATAAGCCTAAAAAATCATGATGGATACCATTAATTATTGGGGAAATGAAAATGACAACCACAATGAAATAGTACTACAAATCTCAGAATGGATAAAATTTTAAAAGTTGACAGTTTTAAGTATTGGGAAAGATATAGAGCCACTTGCAATCTTCTAATTTCTGGAAGTGCAAATTGACTTTAAAAGAAAAAACAACCTTGGAATCTCTTAGATAATACTTATTAAAACTAAGTATTTTTCTATTCCGTGAGCAGGAATTTCACTCCTATCTGTATGTCCAAAAAGAAATTCTAACATTTGGCTATCAAAGACACATAAAATACAGTTCACTGCAGCTTTTGTCCTCCTAATAGCACCAAACTGAAAACAAATAATTGCTGTCAAAAGGAAAATGGAAATTGGAATAAATCTAAATGCCTGTGAAAAGAAGAATGCATCAGTAAAGTCTGATATATGCATAAAATGCTATCTTATAAAAAATTTTACTTACATACACAATAACCTGCTGAATCTCAGAAACAGTATGCTGAGCCAAAGGAATTATATAAAATGAGTCTATCTTGTATTTTTCAAATTTAAATAAATTTCAACAATAAGGCCCTAATATATAAGGTGATAGAAGTCAGAACAAAGGAGACAGACAAACATAGGTACATGAAGAAAGCCTCTGACATGGTAAAAATGTTTTATATCTTGATAACTTTGGCTGTTGCATAGGTGCAAACATAAAATGTTTCTTAATATGTTACTTTCGGATTTTAGATTGTAATGCATATATATACAAAAATGTTAACAAATTACAAATTTACATATTGCCAATTACACTTAATTACAAGTTAAATGTATTTTTTACATTCCTTTAGGTGTAAACATTAAACATACAGAAGTCTGTTTTCAGAGATCTTAAACATAAGATAGCCAATGTTAATTTGGAGCAATTAAATTTAACAATGATATCCGATTGCAGATCCTGGACTGAAAATGCCTGTTAAGTGACATCATGTTCAGAAGCTGAGGTTTTCCTTTTTGGACTCCAAACCCTAATAAGGACTCCAAGTCCTCTCTCTGTAACGGTTTCCAATCTTCTAGAAGTATGCTGTCTAGTTATAGGCTGAAAGATACTTTCATTGTTAAGAACATCTTGTTCCTGTCATTGTCTGCCTTTCCCCCCGCTTTGAAGACTACTTCCCTGTACATCCTCCGCTCTCATTTCAGATGCTCTTCCATGTCCTCCTGCCCCGCCTCCATATCCAGCATTAGCTCTTCTTTGGGCAGTTAAACAGTGGTTCTTAAGCAGCTTCAGATGATATCTTTCTTATGGGAAATACAAATTTTTTCAATATACTTATTTTTGCATTGTTACTACCTACAGTTGCCATCGGGATGCCTGAATGGGAACTGAATGCACAAAACATAAATTTAACAGCAGATTAGTATTTTGAGATATAATCACTCCACTTGAGTTTTCTCTTCACCTCCAATGCACTCTGCATCTTACATGGTAAAAACCCCAGGCGTTTTACAAGTCCAATAGTGGGAGTCATAGGGAATCATAGAACCTACACAGCATGTGTCTTCTTTCTTTGTTTCTCCTCTTTGTGATATAAACCTTTGAAAGGGTTTTTAAAAGCATTGTATACCAACATATACACTAATTACCAAGGACCTTGAGGGCTTCATAAAACAAAGACCTTACTCTACACTATATTTCTACTTGAATTATTACACAAACCTAGGTCCCACAATTGGTATTAAAATGCTGTCACTTCTAAGCATTCTTCCCAGCCCAGGCAGCAAAGTGGACTTATTGCCTGCAGTTGAAGATTTAGTTATGATTTTAGCACAACGGAAATATAAGCAACTTTTGGGTTTCCTCGCTGTGCTTTTTAAGTTGACAGGATGGACAGACAGGTCAATAATTTTTTTTTCGGTTTAATGCACTCATTCCCTTACATAAATAATTTAGTAGCTTATAGCTTGCAGACCTGTGATACTCAAATTTTATCATGTATCAAAATCACTTTGAGGGTTTGATAATCAAACAGATTTCTGAGCCCAAGTAATAGAGTTTCTAAATAAATAGGTTTTTTTTTGGTGGTGGGATAGGATAAGAATGCACTTTACCAGTAAGTACGTAGGTGATGTTGGTACTGCTGTTCCAGAGTCCATACTTCAAAACCCACCACTCAGGGCTCATGCTTCTCTCACAAGTTATTCTCAACTATAGTGAAAGTGCTGACATTTCTGTGACTGATCTTGGCCAATTTTTGAAGAAAGTCCCGCTCCCCCTGACCATGTAACATTTCTTACATTTTGTAATTTTACTGTGGTTATGTAAGAAAAAAATGTATTATTTCCTTGGGAATACATACTAAAAACAAAGCAATAGTGATATATGTTGTATACAATGTATATTTAAATTTATGGGGGTTGCAGAGAGAGAGGGGGGGTGAGATGAATGGTAAAACAAAAGCAAATGTATAAATGTTAAACATTACTGAATTCGGGATTTCTGTGTTCGATTCTTACAAATTTCCCCTAACTTTGAAATTATCTCAGATATATTAGTTGCAAAAAAAAAAGAAAGAAAGAAATCTTGGGACCTACACTTTTAATAATTGTATTTATGTTGTTCATTTTAGAGAAAGAAAGAGCACAAGCTGGGGAAGGGGCAAAGGGAGGGAGAGGAGAGAGAGAAGCAGATGCCCCACTGAGCACGACCTCAACACAAGGCTTGATCCCACAACCCTGAGATCATGACCTCATTCAAAATCAAGAGTCAAATGCTTATCCAACTGAGTTACCCAGGCCCCACAATTGTATGTAAGTTCTATCACTTCTGCAACAAATTGCCACAAACTTAGTGGCTAAAAAACACACATTTATGGTCTTCTAATTCTGTGGGTCATAAATCCAACAATTTGCTGAGCTAAAATCAAAGTGTCAGTGGGACTGCACTGCTTTTTGGAAGACCTGGAGAAAATCCCACTGTTAACTACTTTTAGAGATCACCTGCACTCCTAGGCTCATGGCCTCCTTCCTCTACCTTCAAAGCCAGCAATAGTGAGTTGCAACCTCCTCACATCAAGTAATTTTGACCTCTACCTGCTTCCCTCTCCCTCTTATAAAAGCTCCTGTGATTGCATTGTGTTTGCTTCAACAGTCCAGGATAAACTTTCCATGTCAACATCCACTGATTAGCAGCCTTAATGTCATCCAGATTCTCTTATAAATTCTGCTTTCCACATAACGAGAGGAGAACAGAACTGCCAATCTTTCTGCTTATATGACAAGGCTTGCCTTCCTCCGGCTTCCAACAACATACCTCTCATTTCTTTCTGAGCCCTTAGTATTAGAAGTAGCACTTTGAGCACACATCTTTCTACTAGCAGTCAGTTCACAGTAATATAGGTATTTTCTGAGATAAAATTTAGATTTTTCTACCATGCTCCTCACTTCCTTCTGAATCCTCGATTGTAGAAATGTTAACATCCATATTTATCCTAACAATCTGTTCAAAGCAATCTAGCCTTTTTCTGTCATGCATCTCAAGACTTCTTTCTGCCTCTCCACACTGCCCAGTTCTAAAGATAGTTCCACATTTTTAAGTATTTATTATAGCAGTTCCCCACTTCCAGCATTAAAGTCGATTACTTTTCTTTTTCTGCTGTAACATTACAATACATGCAAATGTATTATCCTACAGTTCTGTAGCATAGGTCTACTGGACTAAAATCAAGGAGCAGTGTCCCCTTCTGAAGGCTCTAGGGGAACATCCATCGCCTTACCTTTTCCAGCTTCTAGAGGCTA
Source organism: Mellivora capensis (assembly GCA_004024625.1). NCBI lineage: Eukaryota > Metazoa > Chordata > Mammalia > Carnivora > Mustelidae > Mellivora > Mellivora capensis. Next base: position 977 of record PISX010017326.1, on the reverse strand, counting down.
CCCAAGTTCCTTGGTCTATGGTCCACTTATTCTACCTTCCAAACCAGCAAAAACAGGAGAAGTCTTTCCCATAACACATCACTCTTGCTTCCTTTTCTTGCCTCCCTCTTCCTATTTTAAGCCCTCTTGTGATAAATACAAGCCAAAAAATCCAAAATAATCTCCCTATTTTAACATTATTTGATTAGCAAACTTATTTTCATTTATAATCTTAATTCCCTTTGACACGGAAAATGCCATGTAAAATATTCACAAGTTCCAAGGGTATGTGTGTAGGCCTATTATTCTGCCTATCACAGCAATAACATGAAGTTCCAGTACAATATTTTAATGTCTTTGTAGTATAATATTTATGTCTATAACTATATGTCTACAATTTTGGAAATTTGAAACATGAAGTTGAATATAACTGGAAAGGAGTAAATAAATGCACTTGACTTTTTATCTTTATAAAAAATTAATTGTTTATCTTCAAAGACTTTAAGAACTTTTTCCACTTTTAAAGCACTTACCTAAAATTCATCTGCAAGCTCTCTTCTTGTCTCTGACATCCAGACTTGTTAACTACTGAAACACTTTACAGTAGGTCTTATTTTGTCTTCTACACCCTGCATGAAGGGTGTTTCACAAGTGTTTCATGATTGATTAGTAGCTAACAACACGTTAAGAAACTCAGAAAGATAATATTTAGAAAACTACACATTTGATGCAATCCCTATCAAAATACCACCCATTTTTTTCAAAGAAATGGAACAAATCATCCTAAAATTTATATGGAACCAGAAAAGACCTCGAATAGCCAAAGGAATATTGAAAAAGAATGCCAAAGTTGGTGGCATCACAATTCCGGACTTCAAGCTCTATTACAAAGCTGTCATCATCAAGACAGTATGGTACTGGCACAAAAACAGACACATAGATCAATGGAACAGAATAGAGAGCCCAGAAATAGACCCTTAACTCTATGGTCAACTAAT
>PISX010017325.1:0-43694 GCA_004024625.1 Mellivora capensis | reverse complement strand
GGATTAGTGTGGCCAATGGTTTATCGATCTTATTGATTCTTTCAAAAAACCAGCTTCTAGTTTCATTGATACGTTCTACTGTATCTCTAGTTTCTACCTCATTCATCTCTGCTCTAACCTTGATTATTTCCCTTCTTGTGCGTGGAGTTGGTTTAATTTGTTGTTGATTCTCCAGTTCTTTAAAGTGTAGAGACAGCTGGTGCATTCTGGATTTTTCAATTTTTTTGAGGGAGGCTTGGATGGCTATGTATTTCCCCATTAGGACCGCCTTTGCTGTGTCCCATAGGTTTTGGACCGACGTGTCTTCATTCTCATTGGTTTCCATGAATTGTTTAAGTTCCTCTTTGATCTCCTGGTTGATCCAAGCATTCTTAAGCAAGGTGGTCTTTAGCTTCCAGGTGTTTGAGTTCCTTTCAAACTTTTCCTTGTGGTTAAGCTCCAGTTTCAAAGCATTGTGATCTGAGAATATGCAGGGAATAATCTCAATCTTTTGGTATCGGTTGAGTCCTGATTTGTGACCCAGTATGTGGTCTATTCTGGAAAAGGTTCCATATGCACTTGAGAAGAATGAGTATTCTGTTGTTTTAGGGTGGAATGTTCTGTATATATCTATGAGGTCTATCTGGTCCAATGTGTCATTCAATGCTTTTGTGTCTTTATTGATTTTCTGCATGGATGATCTGTCTATTACTGAGAGAGGTGTGTTAAGATCTCCTACTATCAATGTATTCATATCGATATGACTCTTTATCTTGATTAATAGTTTTCTTATGTAATTGGCTGCTCCCATATTGGGGGCATAGATATTAACAATTGTTAGATCTTCTTGGTGGATAGTCCCTTTAAGAATGATGTAGTGTCCTTCTGTATCTCTGACTACAGTCTTTAGTTTAAAATCTAATTTATCTGATATGAGAATCTCTACCCTGGCCTTCTTTTGAGGCCCATTGGCATGAAAGATGTTTCTCCATCCCTTCACATTCAATCTGGGTGTATCCTTAGGTTCGAAATGGGTCTCCTGTAGACAACATATGGATGGGTCCTGTTGTTTTATCCAATCTGCAACCCTGTGTTGTTTTATGGGCGCATTTAGGCCATTCACATTAAGAGTGATTATTGATAGATACGTTTTTATTGACATCGTGTTACCTTTGAAGTCTTTCTTTCTGTAGATTGTCTCTATATTTCTGTACAATGATATTCTTGGGATTTTTCCTCTTTTATAGAACCCCCCTTAATATTTACTGCAGTGTCGGCTTGGTGGTCACAAACTCTTTTAAGCCTTGCCGGTCTTGGAAACTCTTTATCTCTCCATCCATTTTGAATGTCAGTCTTGCTGGATAAAGTATTCTTGGCTGCATGTTCTTCTCATTTAGTGTCCTGAATATATCTTGCCAGCCCTTTCTGGCTTGCCAGGTTGCTGTCAACAGGTCTGACATTATTCTGATGGGCTTTCCTCTGTACATAAGGAGCTTCTTTGTCCTAGCTGCCTTCAAGAGAGCTTCTCTAGAATTATAATTCCTCATTCTTACTATCAGGTGTCTCGAGGTGTTCCAAGAATCTAAAATCTTGGGGGCGGACCATTCTGCCTCTAGTACATGAACGCTGTTTCCATTTGCGATATTTGGAAAATTTTCATGAAGAACATGTTAGACAATATCTTCTAGACCTCTTTCTTTGTCCCCCCCTTCAGGGATTCCAATAATTCTGATGTTGGAACGTTTCATGGCATCATTCATTTTCCTGATTCTGTTTTCATGGCTTCTAAGCTGTTTGTTCCAGGCTTCCTCCTGATCCTTTCTCTCTATCTGTTTGTCCTCCAGATCACTAATTCTATCTTCTGTCTCAGTTACCCTAGCTTTTAGAGAATTTAGATTAGATTGGAACTCATTGAGAGCCTTGTGAACATCATCCCTGGTGGCTTTCAGTTCCGCCCTAATCAATTCCATTTGGTCATCTATGGCTTTTTCCAATATAGCTATTGTCTGGATAATTGTTAGCCTGAATTCCCTTTCCGACATAATGTCTATGTCGGTAGCCATTAGCTCTGGTGCAGATGGCCCATCCTCTGCATTTTTCTTCTGTTGGGCATTCCTCCTCCTAGTCATTTTGGTGAGAGATAGTAGTTTGGGGGTGGGCTGAATGGTTGTAGCTGGATGTATCGACCTTGGTGCAGTGAAGGTGCACCCTGGAATGCTTCTGAGCAATCAAGAGTCCCCACCCAAATGAAAGAAAAAAGAAAGAGAGAAAGCAGAAAAAGAGAGAGAGAGAAAGAGAGAGAGAGAGAGAGAGAGACAGGGAAAAGAAAGAAGAATAAAAGAGAAAGCTCAGCCCAAATGGGCCTCAAGGTAAGGTTTGTGAAGTATACAAACAAAAACAGACAAACAAAAAAGACTGATAAAAGTATATGACAAGAGAAGAAAAGAATATATACATATATATGTAGAAGCAAAACAAAGAAACATACAAACAAAAAAAAGAACCTCGTCAAAAAGAACCCTAAGTATAAGATTTATATACTACCAGGACAAACACAAATATACAAAAATACTGGTAGGAGAAAAAGATGGGAGAGTGGTTGTAAATTCTGTGTGGGCGAGGAAGGTTATTTTGATTCTTCCTGGATGTATCTCAGTATCATTTTTAAAGGACATAACTTTCCTAAGATAACAGGGGATTAAAAATTGGTTTACCTATAGGGGTAGCATTGATTGGGGAAAGGGGATTACCTTGAAGTTTAACTCTATATGAATATAAGCAAATAAAAGTAAAGAAAATAATGATCTAAACTAAACTATAGTGAAATTAAAAAAAAATTAAAAAATAGAAAATCAAAAGAAAAACATGGGTATATGTATCAAAAAGTTCAGGTTAAAAGGTTAATTATGGAATTTGATGTACTGGACATCTCACTGTGATGGTAAATAGGCTAAAAAAATCTATATAAAAAAATAAAAAGATTAAAAAAATTAAAAAATGAACCAGAATAGTGGGAACGAATTAAAACCTAAACGTTGTATCTATGAAGTAGTAGTGATTGTTGTCTTCTCAGCGGGTTGGCTTTCTGGGGGAGGGGCCTGCCGCATGGGTTTTCAGGCGGTGTTTCCTGAGTTATGTCCTCCTGCCCCCCTCCAGGGGGTGGGCTCTGAGGAAACCGAGCCTTCAGGCTTTTGTTCTCTGGAGGTTTTTATGTCTGTTCATTTGTTTTCTCTCCCCTTGGCAGCTCCCGAAGGTTCTTGGAGGTTTAGAGGAAAGCAAACTGCACCCAGACCTCCCTCCCAGAGAGAAGCCCCAGTCCGTTCCCCTCTGGGTGCTGCAGAGCAGGTTCCCAGCCGCGATCTCTGGGGACACCTGTGTGTCCTGCTTGTACCCAAAACCACAACATCGGCAGCTGTCTGGGCAGCTCCAGACAGCCAGAGAGGTTCCCAGCAGCGATCGCACTCTGAGATTTTCCTGCTGGCCCCAGTGGTGAGCACTCAGACTTTCCGGGTCCGAGAGCACCGGGCTGGCGCCGCCGTGCACCTCTCTCAGGGGAGGGGGTGGGGCGGGTCTCAGGCTCTGCTAGCGCGGCGCGGCACACCCATGGGGACTGCAAAAAGGCTGTTTCTGCCCCTCGAGGGTCCCAGCCCCTGCCACACTCCAAGCGCCCTTAGGAGGTCTCCTCGCAGCTCAGGGACCAAGACCTGGTTTCTCTGCTGCACTCTCTCTGGCTCAGAGCCAGGGGTGTCTGTCCTCCGTGGGGGACTTAAGCCCCTTTCCCTAACCGTTCCAATTCCCACAATTTCCCCCTGCGATCCTTTGCTCTTTTTGAGTGCTTTCTATCAGACTTCAAGTTAATGCTGGTCCCCAGTCGTAGGACACTCTCGTATTGGGGTATTAATTTCCAATGGGTCTCCTCTGGTGGCTCCCTCCCCCTTTTGTTTATCTTCTGATACCAGTCCGGCGTTCCCACTCTGCTTTATCTGCCCACTGGCATCTTCTGCTCCCGTAGAGATCCTGACGTGTAGAATTCTGATCTCAGGCTGATTTCATGAATGATTGGAGTTCCTTGGTAGGTAATCAGCTCACTTTAGGGGACAGGTTGAACCGGCGTCTCCTCCTAGCTCTCTGCCATCTTGTCCCCTCCTGGTTTGTTCATTTTAATTTTACCAATTCAAAATTTAAGGAGATGCTTTTTTGAGTTGTCCCTTATCAAATCTAAGTTCCTCAAATACTTGTTGATTAATACCTAATCCATCTTTGGAGCCAAATTTTACAAAGTTTGTTTGCTTTTAACATCACTAGATGGTATTGGATGAATTATGTCACCTCTCTGAGACCAATTTTCTAGAACAGTATAAGCTGTTATACTGGACAATCTTTAAGGTGCCCTCCAGCTCCAAAATGGCATGCTTTTTACCAAGACAAAATCTCCATTAGTTATTTGAAAGATATTAATGGAGAGCCTAAAGTATGCCAAATACTGTGAAAAGCATTTTAAATACAACCATTAATTAGCTCTATGTTATGGAGCTGAGAATCTGCTTGAGAGCTCATTGCAACAGAATAACAAAATAATGATCTCTGTCTGTTGGTATGCTGCTTTACATTTTTTTAAAGATTTTATTTATTTACTTGACAGAGAGAGAGAGAGCAGGAGCACCTCAGGGGGAGCAGCAGAGGAAGAGGGAGAAGCAGGCCTCCTGCTGAGCAGGGAGCCCAAATCGGGGCTCGATCCCAGGACCCTGGGATCATGACCTGAGCCAAAAGCAGTTGTTCAACCAAAGGAGCCACTCAGGTGTCCCTGCTTTACATATTTTTAACATACATTTTCCATGTTCCTTTCCTTGCCTGTCACATGGTTCATCCCATAACAGCATACATTCCTACTGTTCCTCCTTCCCATCATCAACAAGCCCATTATGAATCTGTACAGCTGGAAGGCTTTTCCAGTTGGTCCCCATCTCATATGTGAAATCAAAGGTAGAGGTGGACAATCACAATCGCAAATTAAATAGATACTTGAGTCCTTGATATGGCTTGAGAGACTTTTTGCTTGAATTTAATTTTTTTATTATTTGTACAGTATTTAAAGAAATACAGAGATAAAAGCATCTTTGGTTTGGGAGTAGATGAGCTGGGAGAAAGTAGTAAACAATTTCTGAAGTGAGGAATGGCTTTTCTGATATGATGGGTATGCTCATTCACCGTCTTTGGTTCCTTTGCTCAACAGACTTTTGCACCATGTTAGTCTGATAGTCATCTCAACTCAGGGTTGTGAGATCCAGCACCACTTTGGGCTCTGCCCTGAACATGGAGCCTGTGTGGGATTCTCTCTCTCCTTCCTCCTCTGTCCCTCCCCACTGCTTGTGCTCACTTGCTCTCTCTCTTTAAAAAAAAAAGATATATATATGTATCTCTATATATGTATATATATATGTATATATATATATAATATATATATAAGTATATCTTGATAAATTTCCACTCATGAGCCACTTTTTCACTTAACTTTCTTGATGCCCACTCCAGGATCCTATGCCTAATTCCATGATCCTTGGAAGTCTCCCCTGCTAAATATTTCTGCTCTTCTTAGAGGATCCCACAGTTAAGAATATGCTGATAATCCTAATTTACCTCCTCCCACCACAACCACCTCTCTTAAACTCTAAGCTTATATATTGAACTTTCTAATTAACATCATGACCTAAGTACTTATGGGCATCTGTTGGCATGTATCAAACACTCATCACCCTCACATTCATCCTTCACTAGCCCTTGCCATCTTAGTTATGGCCATTTTGATCTAATTACTTGGGCCAAAGATCGATAAATCCTCCTTTGTTCTTATCATTCTCCCTCACCTACCATCATCAAACCCATTAGTAAATACTGTTGGCTCTGCTTTCAAAAATATTTATTGCATAGGGGCACCTGGGTGGCTCAGTTGTTAAGCATCTGACTCTTGATTTCAGCTCAGCTCATGATCTCAGGGGTGTGAGACTGAGACCCAGGTCGGGTTCCATTCTGGGCATTGAGCCTGCTTAAGATTCTCTCTCCTTCTTCCTCTCCCCCTCTCCCAATCACCTCCCCTGCCTGGCTTGAGCTTTCTCTCTAAAATATATGTATATATTAAATATAAATATTATATTTATTATAACTATATAATAGAAATACATATATTATATATAAATATCATATTCATGTATTATAAATATTATTATATTATATTATATTATATTATATTATATATATTTCCTGGATATGATGTATTCCCACCTCTACCCCTCTGGTCCAAACCATCCTCGTCTTTATCATGGACCAAAGCAACAGCCCCCTAAGTGGTTTATCTAGAGAAGTTAGTTTCCTCATTATAGCCAAAGTAATCTTTTAAAACTCTATCAGTTATTAAATTGTGTCCCTCCCCACTCAGAACCCTCCAATATTATACCATCTCTTATGGAATAAAATATAATGTCTCTACCATGGTCTTCAGGGCCCTGTATGATTGTGCCTCTTCTATCTCATTTCTCATCACTCTCTCCTTGGCTTGTTCCACTTACTGGTCCTCTTTAAGTCCTCATTATATGGCATCCCTTAGCGATGGCTAATCGCATGTGTCCACTTGGCTAGGCTATAGTTCCCAGTTGCTCAATCAAATGGCAATCTAGGTGTTGCTGTGAAGTTATTTTGTAGATGTGATTCATATCTATAATCAACTGACTTTGGCAAAGGTACTTTAGTACTGATGATCTCACTGGGCTTGGTTCAATCAGTTGAATGGACTTAAGAGCAGAACTGACATTTCCCTGAGGAAGAGGAAATTCTATTCCTGTGCAGACTATAGCATCAGCTATAGTGTCTCCTGATGGCCTGTCCTATGGATTTCAGATTTGCCTAGACAGACCTCATGACGGTGTAATTGTAATCCTTGTAGTAAGTCTCCTTGTGTGTGTGTGTGTGTGTGTGTGTGTGTGTGTGTGTGTGTGTGTGTGTTTGTGTGCCTCATGGCTTTTACATCGCTATTTCATCTGTCTGGAATGCTCCTTTCTAGATATTTAGCTCATGTCCTTACTTTATTCAGGTCTTTAATCAATCATCACCTCTACAATGTGCCTTCCCTATTGACCCTGTTAAAAATGATCCCAGCGACTCCACACCAATCATATCTGCTTCCCTTACTATTTTATTTTCATAGCACTTATCACTCCCTGAAACTATATATTTATATCTTCACTTGGTTGTTGCCTGTCCTCTCTTCACTAGATTGTAAGCTCAACGAGGGGTGCAATTTTATCTTTCTTATATATTGTTGAAAGTCCTAGCCACTGGAATACATGAAAAATGTTTATTGAACAGGGATGGGTTAGGGTACTGCATTGGTTTATTACAGTTAAAATGGTGGTCCCCAGATTAACAAAATAGCCGATGAAGCAGAATGAAACTTTAAAAATAAATTTTATTTCTGCCAGATTTGCAATCTTAGATTTCTTTGCTTTCTAAAAATAAGAAACAGAGTTATTCTCTGCACTTTCTCCATGTTATTGTACACCTACCAGTTTTCATTTGTTTAGCACAAAATTATTCAGAGCCTATTTAATGTGCTCGGAATGGCTCTTTAAGTCCAAAGAACCAGTCGCAAGGGAGGTCTTCTCAAAGGAAATGACTTGTAAACTGTGATTAAGTCAACCGAACCAAAAGGAGAGGAAACTGAGCCAGATACAGAAAAGAACATGCATGGAGGTCTGGTAATAAAAAAAAAAACCATACTTTTTGAGGAAGTACAAGAAAACCAAATTGGCTAAAGTATAGATTTGGAGAGAGTGTATACGTGAGGGTTAAGGGGGAGATGAATCTGGTGAGATGAGTGTCAGCTTCTGAAGACTTTTTAAACTTAGTTATGGGTTTTTATTTTGTCTGTGGAAGACGAGAAGGCAGTGGAAATGTTAAGTAAGAGACTGATAGTGTAGTTCAAGGACATACTTACTTTTGATAGAAAAGCAGGGATGCCAGTGTGAGACAGAGTTTTTGCATATACAGCTGCTTTTCCTTATTTCTCTGACCATTAGTGGTGTCACTGAACAATTTGTCCCAGGGGTTTTAACCTTAATTAATGGTAAAAAAATAATAATGCCATATCCACCAACAACCAACAGAAATAAAGGTGACAAGCTGATTTTATATAGCTGGATTTTCTCCGTCATTATTTATTCTAGTGAGAGACAATACAGTATATTTGTATTTTAAAAAATGAATAAGGTTTGGAATTAGAATCCTGAGGTTCAAATCTCAGCTCTGCCTCATGTTGGCAGAATCTATTAATTTCCTTCCTACTCCTGCATTCAATAAAGCTAGGAAGAATACCTTCCTCGCAGGATAATTGTCAAAATTAAAAAATGGCACATTACCTAGCAAAATACAAAACTCTAGTTTTATAGTGCATTATAGTAATCATCTTATGCACACACAAGTTATTGACATCCAATAACTACCTTATCGCACAGAAGCTGTTGCTGCCGGAAGAGGCTGTTTAATACTATCACACAGAGCGTCTCCCGGTACTCTGAAAATGGAGAGTCATAGCAGGAAGTGATACTACCTGGGGAAAAAAAGAGGTTTAAAATGCCACTCATCACCACAGAAGGTACTGAGAATGTTGACCCTACAGAAGGAATGAGGCTGCCACAGGGAATGCAGAAAGATCTTGATCATTCTGGTATGAATTAGAGAACTACAACTTTCCATACCGCTATTAGTACGTCAGGGGTTGTGTTGGAAGCAAGTAAGCCCCTCCATTCAAATCAAGTGAAAAACAGTGGGGTTGTGATGAATTTATCTTGAATAAGTGCATGGAGCTCATTGGCCAAGGTCACATACAAGAAGTTCCTTCCTGGGTACAGGCAATAAGAATCAGACCAACAGTGAGACCTAAGTAGACATTCAGACTGTTCGGTCCTTCAGACCCATTCCTGTGGCAAGCCTGATGCAGTGGCACTTGGTTTCTTGGTGAGAAAGATCTGGAAAGTGACTACACACATACATACATACATACACACCACACATACACACAGGATTACATTCACTTTATATTATTCCCTTCTATATGACCATTGCAAAATGGGGGGGGGGTTATTCACTTCTCAAAATATTTGATCAACTTTATAAAATCATATGGTAAAGAATCCCCTCCAAGAGGAAAAATTAGAGAAACATTTGGGGGTGATGGAAAGGTATATTTTTAGAAGAGTGGTGTGTCTACAGGTGTGTACATATGTAAAAATTAATCATGCTGTACAGTTAAGCTTTGGATATTTAATATACCTGGAGAATGATTGTAAAACAAGATCACTCTCTGGGTAGTAAATGTATAGCTAGTTCATTTGACTTGCCAGAAACTACCTATTAGAGTCAAGATTCTGGTACTCAAACAGGCTAAACCAAGTAAGACAGTTCTCTGTGCAACGCTCACTTCCGCGTTACAGGTTCTTGCTGTAGAAGCATATTTCTGTGTGATTGTGTAGCTATTACTCCATGCACATGAGAAAAAGCTGTGATACAGCCTTGAAAGTCTCTTCTTTTCATTTGCTTTCACCCAGACTTTCAGAATTTAAGAGCTGCACGCAGTCTTTTTCAGCATTTCACAGGCTTCCTCCTTTTACCAATGGCCACCTTTCTACTTTCTTACTGGTCTTGGCTGTGAGGAGTGTATGCACACTGGTGCTTGTGGTTCAGTCACGCTACCCACACCTTCAAGGACCAGAAAGCACGGGCAGCTTCTAGGGCTCTTGTGTTCTAGTGCAAAGCCCTTCAGATTCCACAATAGGTCTCCTTCTTTCCCAGCAATTATTTTTCTCTTTCTTCATCTCTGCCGAGGCCAGCTCAAGGCCAGGGCATGTGTGTGTGCTAATGACAGATTGGAAGGAGAGAGAAGATGAGGAGAAGGAATGGCAAAGATGAACAAAGTTCCAAAACAGTGACTTCATTGCTTTTGCCTGTCAAAAATTGAGTGTTGTGGCGGGAGAGCCAGGGTAAAAATGAACAAAGTGCTCTGCGCTCTTGAAACCAGCCCAGCAGCCTCTAGTAATGGAATCTTTCATGATTTGAATTATTTCTGATTCTTCCATAAACTCCCCAAATTATAACTTTGCATTGCTTAAATGTTTATTGAGGTTTTATCATGATAACGACTAACATTTATCTTGTACCTATAACACCAATGAGTCTCCAGGCAGTTCCAGAATGAAACATAAACTCTAATATATAAACTAATTAGAGAAAACCCTCTGTCCCAACCAGATCTAGAGAAGGAATAAAAATGTACAGTAAATGTGTCAAGCTTAATATAGTTGTCCAAGAAAGGCATAAATACAAAACAACACCAATGCTCATAATGGGGGGGAAACTTAAAAAAAATGTAGTGTCCTCTCTCTGTGCTGTTAATAGACCATTTAGGTCCGTTAGGAAGTCACTGCGGAGGAAATGCTTGAGGTACGGTGGAGCTGGGTAGCAAGTTTCTTTCTGGTTCTTTTCCTTCAAAGCAGTCACTAAGTGGAGTAAGCCCAGTGGGTAAAGCGTGGGCTTTGGATTTAGACTGTCGTGCCTGGCTGCTTTTCCCAGCCTCCCTCTTGTCTAGACCACTGCATTTAGAAATGTCTTTGACCTTCAGTTTCCCCATCTCTGAAATGGATTCAATAACCCCCATTGTTAAGGGTTGTGTGGAAACTATGTCAGTGTCAATAATTAATTTTATTCTCACTCTGCCCCCTAACCTTTGTGCCAAGTCACCTTGAATACATTTGAACACACTTCCCTTATTGTATTGATCATATGCTCTTCTTACTACTTTTATAAAAGTGTGTTTTCTGCATTAAGTTGTGAGCTCTTTGAGAAAGGACTTTGCTTAATGCATGTTTGCATCTCTGTGTTGAGTGCAGTGCCTGCATTGTGCTAAGTAATTTGAAAATGTTGAACCAAGGAAATTATTCAATGCCTAAATTGTTTTAAATAAGTTACTCTTTCAGTTAATTAGTCATTTTTCAGAGTCAAAGGAATTAAGGTAATAGAATATTTAAGTTATTAGGTTTTATTATAAGAATTGATGAGAATATAAGTCTGATTAGAAAGCTGTTCCCGTGGATGATGAAATGGAAAGCAAGTGGAAAGGAGAGACTTTCAAGGCTGTATCACAGCTTTTTATCATGTGCATGGAGTAATAGTTGCACAATCACACAGAAATGGTAGGGCCTGAGGGAAAACTAGAATAGTGTTAAGAGCATTGTACCGCTCTGATGACTTGTTCTTCAGAATGCCCTGTTCCCCCTGACTCTGGACAAGGCAGGAAATTTCAGAACCACAAAGAGAAATGCTGGCCTTGGAATGTCAAGATCAAGTTATTTTCAGGGTCTGCCTATTCCTAAACTAGGCCTACCACCACCAGTGTTAACAATTGGAAAGTAGAATTGATCACATATCAGATATAGGGCTAGAGGTTTCCATTTGCCTCATCTTATGACATCCTCCAGCCAATTCCATGATTATCAGTATTATTTCCCACATTGTACAGACCGAAAATAGGCTTGGGACTATTTAGCAAATGTCCTAAGCTCACATACACAGTAGATTATAGAACTACAACTCAAATCCAGGTCTGATGGATGCCAAAGCCCATACACGCTTTTTTCTCAATATCATAGTGCTACCTTGGGGTAAATCTGGGCAGATATAATTTATGAAATGGAATGTCTTATATAGAATACAATGCTTCTTCAATGGGTATAAAATCTCATTCACCAATAAAGAAATGCAACTTTATTTTTACATAGCCTAATTTACATTAACCAAGTTCTTGTGTTACCAATGGTAGAAAGTAAATTTCAATTATTTCAAAGCCCTACTCATCTCATTACCCCCAACCCCATCTCTGAGGCTGCATGTTATGGCTGTAGGGCAGTGCCAAAGAGATTATAGAAAAGGCTTCATGTAGTGAATGCAGTATCTGGTCCTGTGTTACTATATCTCCATGGTACATGCACCAAGATGGCACTTTTCATACTTGGTTTCTCAACATGAGTCCATGGAAAGTAATCCTGGGGACTTCCTCATGCCCAACACCAGACTTTCTGACTCTATCTCTCCCTCATTTCCTTTGATGTCTTCTTGAGCTTATGCGACACTTTTAGTTCTTCCTATACCTCACTGTAATTGGGGAACTCTGGGAAATCTTAGGTCTATTGGTTTGGATACAAACTCCAAACTCCTACATAGCTTTAAAAATTTTTTTTTTAATTTTTTAAATTTTAATTTTTTAAATTTTTTAATTTTTTTATTAAATTTTTTTAAGATTTTGTTTTTCTGACAGACAGATCACAAGTAGGCAGAGAAGCAGGCAGAGAGAGACAGGGGGAAGCAGGCTCCCTGCTGAGCAGAGGGACCCCCCCCCCACCCCGCCTATGCAGGGTTTGATCCCAGGACCCCAGGATCATGACCTGAGCTGAAGGCAGAGGCTTTAACCCACTGAGCCACCCAGGTGCCCCTAGCTATTTCTAATTCAATGATCCCACACTATGCTAGACCTAACGAACACTGTGGGGATGATTATACATCAAAAAGCCATCTGCAGACAAACAAATGAATCATCTTTCCACTTAGAATTCCCCAATCAATCTAGGATTTCCATCATTTCCCTTTCACAGTGAGGACATGACTCAAGATGTGAAAAGCAAAGATAGCAGTCCTGAAGTGTAATAGATAATTTGGGCTCTTCTAAGTAACATAAGAGTCTCAATATTATCCCCTCTGTAATACCCCAGCCCATATGTATGAGGAGTTATGATCTCCTAGGTCATAGATTCCTACGCAGAAAACTACATTTTGGCTGCCTCGACTCTTATGGGATCATGGAGCTATTATATAGCTTGTTCCCTGAATATGGAGGACACCTTCTATTTCACATTTTGCCCTGACATCTAGAGACTCAGCCAAATGCTCAGCATCCTTCACAATAATTATGGAATGGGGTGAGATGTGGGGAGAGGCTGATAGTTTCCCTTGAGAAAGGCAATTTGAGCTATTATTGGCACCATCTTTCTTCCCTTTCCTGGTGGGAGTATGAGCTGGGATGAGCTTCAAATCTTATAATAAATGAAGTTCCCCACTTCAGAGAGTCCAAGGAAGGGGATAGATAACCTCGGTTAGCATATTCTGAATGATGTATCTGCATCTTCTCACCTGACACCAAAATCCTGGGTCATTTCATTTTATGAAAAAGGAATATGGTTGATGACTAAACTTGGCAGTGGAGCTAATGACCATTTCATGTCAAATACATCTATCTACTGCTATTTTAAGCAGTCTTCAAGTGGAAGGGATTGTCTCTTTCATTTTCTTCTTCTTCAGATCCTAAACATATATGCTTTTATCTTTGAAAGTTATAAGTATTGACCATTCATTTATTCATTCATTCTACAAACATTTGTTGAACTTTTTTTTGTCCCCCTGGACATTGTTCTGGGAACCAGAAGCAGAGTAATGGACATAAAAATAGTAATCCTGCTCCTGTAAAACATATATGGTAGTATGGAATAGATATGAAACAGGAAAAAAAAGATAAGGTATTTTTAAGGAATGATAAGTGTTATAAAGAAAATAAACCTGGGGATTGGGGTAAAAAATGAGGGAGATGGTGATCTATCTCTTTAGAGAGAGCAGTCTGGGAAGTCTTCAACAGTCACTATTTATACTCACAAATTTTCAGTAAATAATGTAGTCACCTTCCAGAGTCTCCATGGAAATTTTATGGAAATATCTATAGATTCTACTCCTCCCTGGACTCATTTACCTTATTTACAAAACACTATCAAATGTTGGTAGCTCATCTATGATTCATTTTTTGACATTTAATTCTTGTTCACTAAATTATTTGCCTGGATAAAGGGAAACAGTATAACAGGATCTTAGAAATATTATTTTGATGTATTTTATTGGTAATAACACAAAGTCCCTCAGTAAATAAAAGAATTTGGAAAATACACTTAAAAATGAGAACAGTGAAAATGATAAAACAAAAATCATTGCAGCTACAATTTATTGATCATTTACTAATGCCAAGCTCTATTTGAAGTTGACTTTTTTTCTGCAAAAACTGAGGTTCAAAAAGATTTTGTTGTTTGTCTAGACCCACACAGTAGGCAGCTGAGATGTTTTTATCCTCCCTGACACCAAAGAGATGGTATATTTTCCAACACCAACAGGCAATTCCCTGATATCAACTAGGTGTCTAACAATTTAATTCCGAAACTAACTATCTGGACTTAGTCTAAAACCCTTTATCCCATAATACTCCCCTACTTCAGACACTAGCCACAAATGGAAAATGTAGGCTACTCACATTTCTCCTCAGCTCACTAGGTACTTGGGATTTCCCATGACTACCCACTCTGGCTCAACATTTGCTTGAATGGCTCACAGAACTCAGGAACATACTTTAATTACTCTTACTGGTTCATTATAGAGAATAAAATACAACTCAAGAACAGCCAAATGGAGAGAGGCATAGAATTTATCTATGACAGGGAGGGATGGGAGGGAAGTGGGGAAGATGAACTTTCAAGTCATCTCTAGGTATACCAGCTTCCTAGCACCCCAATATGCTCACCAACCTAGAGGCTCACTGAATGCCACCATTTATGTAATTTTATACAGGTTTCATTATGTATCTATGGTTGATTAAAGTACTGGCCATTGGTGATAGAACTTAATCTCCAACACCTCTTTTCTCCTCAAAGGTCTGGGGATGGGGCTATAAGTTCTAATTAAGGCTGGGTCTTTCTTGTGACCAGCCCCCTCCTGAATATATATTGGGACCCTGACAAGGGTCCCATTAGCATAAATTAGAGGCTCATTCATTAGCATAAACTCTGGGGCAATTAAAATGTGGGTTTTTTGGTGAATAATAAAAGATGCTTCTATCACTCCTACCACTTGGGAAATTCCAAAGGTTTTAGGATTAGTTCCTGTTTGTCAGAAATCTGAGACAAAGACCAAATATATATTTCCCATTATATCACAGTGGTAAAGGTGGGAACCAAAGCCAAACCCTTCTCCCACACTCTCCTTAGCAAAAGCACTGTGGATGTCTGGCAAAAGCATCTTTTTCACACATAAGTCATAAGTATTGCATTGTGCTTACTTCCAACCACTAAAAACAGATTTGTAAACTAACTGAAAGGAGTCCATTAATCACTGAAAGCAAAGTCCACACAATTATGCCAAAACTTAGTGGCTTAAAACAACATTTATTTTCTCCTGGTTTCTATGGGCCCGGACTCCAACACAGCTTAGATGACTCCCACAGGGTGTGATCAAGGATACACGGGGGCTGTCATCATCTCAAGGATCAGCTGGAGAGGATCCTTCTTCATGCTAATTCACAGGGTTATTGCAGTTGGACCAAAGCCTCGGTTTTCATTGGCTGTTACCTCGAGGTCACTCTCAGGTCCTGGCTGTGTGGGCCTCCCCTGTGGCAGTTTCACAACATAGTGGCTTTCTTCATCAGAGCAAGTGAGAAGAGCCAGAGAGAATGTAGGCAAATGCAGGTCACAGTCTTTTACAACCGAATCTCAGAAACCACTTTTGGCACTTTTTTTATACTGTTATTTGTTACAAGATAGTTACTGGGTCCAGCCTATAATCACTATGAGGAAGCAGAGATCATCTGGGAGTCATCTTAGAAGTCTGCCTACAGCATCATCCCACTTATTACCAGTAATTCTGTAAAGCTCGGTCTGCCATTCTCATTTCCGGATAGAGGACAAAGGGTCACTGAGAGAGAGCTGTGGAGGGGACAACATCAGCAAGACAGACTTGAGCCTGCGTGCTGCCATACAGACTGCCTACTTGGAGATGCTAATCAGGCGAAAGGTGTCCAGAAATGCTGACCCGACAGACTCCATTTGAAAATTTTTCCTTTTCTCTTCAGTGGAATCAAGTAACCAAAAACCTCCAATAAAACTTCCAGGTATCTTCAAGCACACTTGAATTTCCCTCACAAATCACTGTGTAAACAGTCATTCTTTAAGACTGTATGTTTCTGTATTATCTGCTCACCTTATACTGAATTCTGATTTTTTGTGTTTGTTTTTTAGATTTATTTATTTATCTGACAGACAGAGATCACAAGTAGGCAGAGAGGCAGGCAGAGAGAGAGGGGGAAGCAGGCTCCCCATGGAGCAGAGAGCTGGATGCGGGGCTCAATCCCAGGACCCTAACATCATGACCTGAGCCCAAGGCAGAGGCTTAACCCACTGAGCCACCCAGGTGCCCCATGAATTCTGATGTTTTAACAAGAAATTCCTCTGAAGTCTTTGTCATTCACTACTCTCTTCAAGGAGTCTACTGAATTCTCTCCACTACTGCCTGAAGAACAGGAGCATTTTCTGGTATTTGATGGGTACCTTCCCTCCTCCCCCAGGTGAGAAAAGAAAAAAAAAATGTTAGAGTTTTCCATTCCATCCACATAATCAAATGCCTTCCTGCTAATATAATTATACCCTTTTCTGCATGGCTTTGACCTTTGCCTCTTCATCATTCCCATGCTGAGATCTGAAAGCAAGACAAAACTGATGTAGATGCTACTTTAGTATGTTGGGAAATAGTCCTACACAGTTCTCAGCCTGTCTCATTTCTCCTTTAGCCATGTGGTGTAGTAATTACATTTAGAAATCTACTGAGAAATAAAGAAAAAAGAAGTGATGGAGGGACAAATTCCTGGAAGGGTTACTAATTAATAATTGTCACATGTTTCTCAAATGTCTCTTAAGATTTTTGAAAAACCTCTGTCCCTATCCAGATTTACAAGACAATCTAAAAAGAAAGAAATTCCTAAAAGACCATTCATTCATTGATTCATTCTTTAAATTTTTCAGGTCCCTACACTGAACTTTTCAATACTCTGTCCTAGGCATTAGGGATAGAGAGCTAAATGGGACAGTAAAGTCTGGAAGCTTCATACCAGGGGGAGAGGGATTGGGGACCAACCCCCTAACAAAAGAGAAATATGTCTCATCCCAGGTAGTAATCACCTGGTCAAGTGACTGATATTACTCATACGTACATATTCATATATCTGCCACGCAGCATGTCACATTTTCTTGCTTTATGTTCACTCAGAGCTGGTTAATCAGCATTTGTATTACCCACAATTTGACGATGAGAAAAGTAAGACTAATGCAAGTTGAGTAACTTCTCATCATCACTCAACAAATTAAAAAATATCTTAAGATAATTTTAACCTCTCTTTTGTGATTCCAGATCTCTTCCTTTGTAGTGTGATAAAAAAAACCCTGAGGAAAAAAGATTGCAACAAAAATTGGTTATTAAAAAAATAAAAGAAGGAAAGAGAGACAAACTATAGCAAGCAAAAACAGGAACAATTCCCTTTTTGTGTTTTCTTTTCACAAACAAAAATCTATCCTGTCTCAGCCATCATTTTTTTTCTAATAATGTCACTCATTTCCTTACTCACAAAAAAATGTATAAAATTTATCTCTAGAATTTCATTAAAAAAGGAAAGAAAGAGACACATACATGAGAGTCAAGTACTGGAATGAATGTAGAACTCCTCTGTGTGGGAGGAGGAAAGGGGATGCACATATCTGCATATCTTGCTTTCTCAGCATCCCTGGTTAGCAGCTTGTCTTTGCTGAAATCATTCAGGATGTTTCCTAGGTATGGACTTAATAAAATAAGAAGGTGATGGGGAAATATCCTGTACAAAGTGAGCAGAAAACATATTTCCCTTGAAGAAAGACTTCTGGACAAACACAGTGGGAGAGGTTCTCCTCTTCCCAGCTCCTGACAAGCTAATTGCCTTTGAAGTCACAAGACTTTATTCAAGTCTCAGATGTATTCAGTATTTCTGAGGACCCATGCTGGAGACAAACAGCTACATGAAGGATATGTTCTGCCACATCATCTCTCATCGTTGGACATTGGCTGGTTATCATATCTGACTATGGCAGCAATACAAAATTCTAAGTAATGTCTCCTGATGACTGAACCTTAGAGTGGCTAGACACAAGACAAAAAGGCAGGAGAGTTTTAAAATCACTCTGTGATGCTGGTAAGGGGATGGGAAATAGGGTGTATCAACTGCTGGTAGTAGTGGTTAATATGGTTTGAGCAACATGTGACTTCAGACAAGCAAAACATGAAAAAACTTCCCTTAATGCTGATTTTCTAGAAGCAGTTAGGCCTCAAAGTCAGATAGTAGTCCTGGGAGTTCACGGAATCAAATTTACACATGAACTCATTGAATAACAGTATTTTAGAGGTAGGAGAGTTCTTGGTGATCATCTAATGGCCTTTTCTTTTTTTAAAGTAATGTAAGAGACACTATTTTATTTATTTGAAAAATTCTAGGGGTGCCTGGGTGGCCCAGTCAGTTGAGATTTCGACTCTTGTTTTGGTTAAGGTCATGATCCCATTGGTTGTGAGATCGAACCCTGTGTTGGGCTCCATGCTCAGCAGGGAGCCTGCTTGAAGATTCTCTCCCTCTGCTTCTTGCTAATGCTCTTTCTCTCCCTCTGCTCCTTGCTCATGCCCCTTCTCTTGCTCATGCTCTTACACTCTCAAATAAATAAATAAAATAAAAATTAAATTGCTGCCTATGTGTTTGTTTGTGTTTTGAATGCAGGTCGCACGTTTAGATCTTTACTCCATTTTGAATTTATTTTTGGGTGCTGTGTAAGAAAATGGTCCACCTTCATTCTTTCACATGTTGCTCTCCAGTTTTCTAAGGACAATTTGTTGAAGGGATTGTCTTTTGACCACGGTATAGTCTTGCCTCCTTTGTCATAGGTTAATTGGTCATACAAATGTGGTTTTATTTCTGGACTCTCCATTCTGTTCCATTGATCTATGTGTCCATTTTTGTGCCGGGCTGTCATTCTGCTTTGATTACTACAGCTTTGTAATTCATCTTAAAATCTGGAATTATAATACCTCAAGCTTTGTTTTTCTTTTTCAAGATTATTTTGGCTATTTGGGGGCTTTTGTGCTTTCATACAAGTTTGGGATTATTTGTTCTAATTCTGTGAAAAATGTTGATGGTATTTTTTTTTTTTTTTTTATTTCTTTTCAGCGTAACAGAGTTCATAGTTTTGCACCACACCCAGTGCTCCATGCAATGCGTGCCCTCCACAATACCCACCACCTGGCTCCCCCACCCTCCCACCCCCCGCCCCTTCAAAACCCTCAGGTGGTTTTTCAGAGTCTATAGTCTCTCATGGTTCTTTTGATAGGGATTGGATTACATGTATAGATTGCTTTGGATAGTATGTATATTTTAACAATATTGTTTTTCCCAATCCATGAGCTGAAATATCTTTCTGTTTATAACTGTCATCTTCAATTTCTTTCATCATGTTTTATAGCTTTTGACAGGTCTTTTACATCCTTGGATAAGTTTATTCCTAGGTATTTTATTATTTTTTGTGAAATTGTAAATGGGATTATTTTCCTAATTTCTTTTTTTGCTACTTCATTTTTAGTGAAAAGAAATGCAACAGATTTCTGTACATTAATTTTGTATTCCACAACTTTACTGAATTCTCTATTAGTTCTAGTGGTTTTGTGGTGGGCTCTTTAGGGTTTTCTATATATAGTATCATGTCGTCTGCAAATAATGAAAGCTTTACTTCTTCATTACTAATTTGTATGCCTTTTATTTCTTTATCTTGTCTGATGGCTGTGGCTAGAAGTTCTAATACAATGTTAAATAGAAGTATTAACAGTGGACATCCTTCTCTTATTCCTGATCTTAGGGAAAAAGCTCTCCGTTTTCCACCATTGAGTATAATTCTAGCTGTGGGTTTTTCATATATGTCCTTTATTATGTTAAAGTATATTCCTTCTTAACCTATTTTGCTGAAAGTTTTTATCATGAATGGATGTTGTACTTTGTCAAATGCTTTTTCGTCATCTATGTTGATTAATTTGTGACTATTGAACTATTCTTGCATCCCTAGAATAAATCCTACTCGATTGTGTTGAATGGTTTTTTTAATATACTGTTGGATTTGATTTGCTAATATTCTGTTACTTTTCTTACAGTTGTTTTTGTAGTTCTTTTCTGTTCCTTTTTCCTCTCTTGCTCTCTTTTTTTTTTTTTGTAGTCTGATGGCTTTCTTTAGTGATATGCTTGAATTCCTTTCTTTTTATTTCTTTATGCAGATATTACAGTAGTTTTTTTATTTGTTGTTACCATTGGACTCATATATAACACCTTATGATATATTAGTTTATTTTAAGCTGATGGTTGTTTAAGTTTGAACCCATTGTAAAAGCATAAAATTTCTTGTCTCCTGACCCATGTTTTAGGTATATGATGTCACACTTTACATCCCTTTATTTTGTGAATCTCTTGACTGATTTTTATAGATATAATTGATTTTATTGTTTTCGTGATTTCACCTCTATACTGCTTTTGTAGGTAAATAATTTACTACTTTTATAATATGTTTGCATTTACCCATGAAAATTTTTCCTTTTATAATTTTCTGATCCTCATTATAGTATTTTTATTTCCACTCAAAGAAGTTCCTTTAAAATTTCTTTTAACGCTGGTTTAGTGGTGATCAACATCTTTAACTTTTTTTTTGGTCTGGGAAAGTCTTTATTTTTCTATTTTGAATGAAAACCAGAATATTCTTGGTTTCAGGGCTTTGCTTCTTTGTTTTGTTTCATTTTGCTTTGTTTTTGTTTTTTGTTTTTTTTCCCTTTCAGTAATTTTTTTTTTAGAGAAAGAAATCTTTTTTTTTTTTTTTTTTTTTTTTTTTTTTTTTTTTTTTTTTTTTTTTTTTTTTTTTTTTTTTTTTTTTTTTTTTTAGATTTTATCATTTATTTGACAGACAGAGATCACAAGTAGGCAGAGAGGCAGGCAGAGAGAGAGGAGGAAGCAGGCTCTCCGAGGAGCAGAGAGCACAATGTGGGGCTCAATCCCAGAACCCTGAGATCATGACCTGAGCTGAAAGCAGAGGCTTTAACCCACTTAGCCACCCAGGCGCCCCTTCAGTACTTTTTTTTTTTTTTAAGATTTTTATTTATTTATTTAAGAGAGAGAGAGAGTGAGAGCATGAGAGGGGAGAAGATCAGAGGGAGAAGCACACTCCCTGCAGAGCTGGGAGCCTAATGTAGGACTTGATCTTGGGATCAATGATCTGGGATCAGGACCTGAGATGAAAGCAGTTGCTTAACCAATGGAGCCATCTAGGCGCCCTCCTTTCTGTACTTTAAATATATCATGCTACTCTATTTTGGCTTGTAAAGTTTCTGCTGAAAAATCAGCTGATAGTCTTATGAGGTTTCCTTACATGTAACTTTTATTTTCTCTTGCTGCTTTTAGAATATCTCTTTATCTATTCTTTGCCATTTTTAACTATTATGTGTCTTGATGTGGACCTCTTTGGGTTGATTTTTAATGGGGGCTCTCTGTGTCTCTGTGTCTCTTGGACTCTTATTTTCCCCTCTCCCCAGGGCAAGAGTCACTTTGAAATGATGCTGGTCCCTGCCTGTGCTGCTTGCAATGTGTATCAAGGCAGGAGCCAGTTTGGAGGGATGCCTGCTGAATGGGACTCATTGCATGGGGTGGATCCCCAGGACAATGCAAGGGCAGAGAGCATCATGCTAGCAAAATAAGTGGAAAGTGTTCCCAGTGGTTCCCACAAAGGCCTAGCTATCTAGGTTAGTGGGAAAGAGAAAAATGGTGCCCACCAACTCTTTTGCTCTTGAAGAAGTCTCCTAAAGATCCCTGCATGCTCTGAGATTAGTAAATAAATCTCCCTCACGTAAACCCCAGGCATTTTTCAAACTTACTCCTATGTGATATCTAGCAGTGTTATTTTTTATGCTGGCTCTTTAAGGTGGGGACTCAGCTTCCTATTTCCCTCTGGTTCTCCGAGAGCTAAGCCTACTGAAATTTAAAGTACCTGGAGGTAGGACCCACTGATGATAAAAACTTGAGAAGTTAAACCCCCCTAGTTTTCAAAGTCAGATGTTATAGAGACTTTTCTTACCAGTGCAGGGCCCTTGTACCTGAGGCCCCTCATGTGGGGTCTGATCCTTTCAGTTCTCTGTGCTTGCGGTGTCTTTGCCAGTTATAGTTAGTCTCCCCCGGGGTTTGCTTCCCAACTTTTCCCTGCCCTTTCAGTTGTGTCCTCCTCTCTATGATTAACCATGAAAAGTCTGTTCTGCCAGTCTTTGGGTCACTTTCTGAGTTAGTTGTACTAACGTGGCTGTTGTCTTGGTGTGTCCATGGGAGAAGGTAAGCTTAGAATTCTCTTATTCCACCATCTTCCCAGAAGGGGAGGCAATACTTTAGATGCTTAAGATATATTAATAGGAAAAGTAGTCAGAGAAGGCTTTTGTCATTAAGCTTATATCCTATCAAAGGTAGGTGAGTAATAATTAAAGACAATAAATAAAATATGTAAAATATAAATAAGATGAATGATGAATAAAGAAAATGGTAGTATCAGATAAGAGGAATAGAACACGGTGGAGCAGATCATGGGTTGAATTTTAAATGAAGTGGTCAAGATAGGTTTCACTGAAAAAATGAACTGTTAGAAAAATACTTTAAATACTTTTTTAAAAAGTTGTATGGAATATCTGATGTTCCTATGATACCACAGAAATACCAAGTATCACAGAAGTAGGAAAAAAATAGTACAAAATGGTTCCATGACTCCATGAAAGATGTGACATGTTCATCATTTGATATGTGGAGGGATAGTAATCCAGGAAATGGAAAGGACCTAGACAAGAGAATGTCCAGCTTGCTAGACGGATGGCATGGGGGGCAGTATGGCAAGGACTGAGTGATGGAGATGACAAGTGGGAGAAGAAACCAAATTGGAAAGGCCCTCAGCCACAGATGGTACATTCTATGTGTTATCTTGTGGTGTTGATTTCATCTTTTATTCTACATAAGATAAGGAATCACTGAAGAGTTTTGAGAGACAAAATTTGACTTACATTTTACAAGTTTGGAAATGAGTATTGATCAATGCACTGAGAGCTCAAAGGTAAAAGCAAGAGAGGAGGCTATTTCTGTGACCCAGGTGGTGGCAGCTTCCAAGTAGAAGATGAGAAGTGGTGATTCTGGATGTATTTTAAAGATATAGTCAACACTATATCCTGAAAAATCTGAAAAGGATAAGGATGACATCTTGGCTCTTTGTCTGAGTAATCAGATGTAAGGAGTTGCCATCAGCTGTGGATGGAGCAGATTTGGGGTAAAGACTGGAATTTTGTTTTGGACTTGATTATCTTCTGGATATCTATATAGAGATGTCAAGTATGCAGGGTTTTTTTGTTTTTGTTTTCCAAAGAAGTCTTATGGAAACTCAGTAAGTAGGAGATGATTCTGATCTCATTTATAAATATAGAAATATACACAAAGCAATTTGGAGATGAGTACACATTCAGTTAATAACAGAATCCAGTAAACTCTGGCCTCTCAACTTCCAGTCCATTGTTTTGCCAGTAACTATCAATGGTTGCACATGGTGTTGGTGTTCTTGAGAACACTCTTGTTCCCAGACTTTAGCTTTTGTGGACCAGTTAAATTTCAAAAATCCTTTCAAGTTCCGTGAGAGTATTACCAAATTCTAACTCATCCAAGTAAGAATCTTTTAAAAAGTATGTAGATTTATATCCCTGAAATTTTTAAAAATAAAAAATAATAAAAATAAAAATCAAAGAACAGAGAAAACAATCAAAGAACACACACACAACTACCATTATTTCCTATAAACCAGGAAATATTCACAAGAAGAAACCAGAAGGGATTTATTTAATCTCGGAATGAAGGACAGTCCTTCTTAAGAAGGGACAGTTGGTGATCTGAACTTGGTTCTTCTTCCTATATATCTAAACTTGTGAATTTGTATGGCCCTAATTTTTTTAGGTTCCTTATTTCTGCAATGCCATAAAAATTTTATCACAAAAATCTTTAGCTGCAGGGTTTTCTAAGCCAAAGTTTTCTACTAAAGGACATGCAAAAAAAAAAAAAAAAAGATTGATAGAAAATATCTTGCCCAACCCATGGATGCTTCCCTTGTCTTATCCATCCACCTTCTTTTGGTAGCTCTAGATAATTTTCACTTTGAAGAGGGAGAACCTGTGTCTTTCTGGACAGCCAAATTGGCTACAGAGAATAGAATGTTCACCCTGGAGGCAAGAACAAGTGAAGTTCCACTCCCCTGTGAACTCACAAGAGCACATTGCCATAATTCTCTGGTTTAAAATGCTTCCCAATATTTTATGCTCAATGGTCATGACTACCTGTTATTATTCAGTTCAATTTAATTCATTTGGGTTCAGAAGAATCCAATGGCCATTTGCACGATGCCAGGTACATCTCAGATGCTATACAAGACACCAGCACTTCTGGAAACACCTTCTATTACAGTAAATCATGCAATATGCTCAAAGAGACCAGAGAAATATACACGAAGGGTTTGAAGAGCACAGAAAGAAACAACTCACATTTTGGTTGGAGCAACGAGCAGCATAATGTTTGTTGTTGGTGTGGGCAAAGGGAAGCATACCGTCAGAGAAGGTTACAGAGAGGAAGGTATAGCTCAGTTGGAGTTTGAAAGATCCGTCAGTGTTTACAAGACAGAACCAGCCAACAGGACAAAGAAGAAGCATGAGCAAAGGTGAAGAGATATGGAATGGCACATGTGGGAGGAAAGAATAATCTGGTTTGTCATTGAAATGACTGGAAAGGAGACTGGCCCCGATCACGAAGGCATGTCTGTGTCAGGCAGAAGAATCTGAGTCACATCCTTGAGGATTTTTTCAAGCAGGAGAGTGATGCAAGCTGATCATTTTAGATAATTCACTCTGGTGGCAAAGAGCATGTTGGATTTGGGGTGAGACAGACCAGAGGCAGGAAGAACAGCTAGAATGCTGTTAAAATAGTCTGAGCAAGAGATGCGAGAGTTCTGAGCTCAGCAGTGTGGACAGAGAAGAGGATAAAGAGTCAAGAGTTGTGATCTTCTAATCAGCACGGAGTAGCTGTAAAGGTCCTATCATCCTGCCCCTCCGGCACAAGCTCCATTCACTTGAAAATAGCAGTATTAATTTTGGTAAAGCAAAGCACCCTAGTAAAATGTAAAATATGGGTAACCACCTAAGGCTGCATCCTACAGTCTCCGTGATGGGCAGTAAAAGCCATCCTCAGCCAGCCGCTAAGTCAGACTTCATAGAAATTCTTAACAGCAATAATAAAAATAATACAGCCCTCTAGAAAGCTAGAAATGTATTTGAACACACAGATCTTTATTCGTCCCACAAACTTTCCATCAGGCTTCCCACATCTGATTTGTCAGAGCAGGGCTGTGATATGTCAATAAGCAGAGAGTGTCATTAAGGTGAGAAAGTGGGTCTGAAGCTGGGTGTTTCCACCCTGAGGTTTACTGGCAGGGATGTTCATGTTTATCCAAAACACCCTGGCTTTGGTCTTGAAATAGGATTTGACTTGCTTGATTTTTCTCTAGAATATAAGGGCTGTATCACTGGAAATGCAGTCTAAATCTTTGACTCCTTTCCGCGCCCTCATTGTGTCTGTGAACAAGAGATGCCAGAATCTACCAAAGCTACAAGCCAAATCAGAAACTGTGGCAGCTGTCCCAACTCTGAATCTAGTACCTTTTCACTAGATCCTGCTGTCTTTTCAAGGGATCCCTTCAAAGAACTTCCTACCTTTGAAAACTCCAGCCCTGATGTCCTATGTCTCACAATGAATTACGGTCTGACGGGCTATCTCCATTTATTCTTCTCCGCCTAGCACTGTCTCCTGCATGTTCGTGCTTTAATTTAGTTACACTCCCTTGGGTTAGCATGGCTTGCCCTTGGTCTTGTCCTCCCCATGTTTAGTTTTTCTATTTTGTTTGATATTGTGGGTTAGGAGGCCTGCTTTTTTCCTCTATCTCAGAAGCACATCTACTGCATTGGGTTTACTACTCATAAGCACACGATCAGGGAAAGCCCTCTGTATTCTACTAATTTCACGGGTCAGATCCTGATGGGATCTCTCTTCAGCCCTATTATGACACAAAAGTTTTCTGTCACATCTGCCATTCTCTGTTCTCCTCTTCTTCAGATTTTTCAGAAGTTCTGGTCCCAGTAAAGCAACCAGGGCAGGTACATATTTTGCTTTCTCTGTAACTTGAGAATAGGTCTTATTCGCTCATTGGACAAATCATTTGAGTGCCTACTCTGTGCTAGGCTTTGATCAAAGTTAAAGGAGCCTATAGATGAACAAAATAGTGTAAATTTTATTTGCTGGCAGAAGAAATAAGGATTAAACAAGTAATGACACAAACATATAATTACAAAGTGAGAAAACTATTATGATATGTAATCAACATGTATAGGGTAACTAAGTTGTTCGCAGTATTGGATCTGGGACAGAGAAAAAAGTCCAAGAGAAGGTTTGGGAGAAAGTAATATTCGAGCAGAGACCAAAGGAATGATACAGGTGAAGGATGGGGAGGCAAGTAGCAACAGTGCAGGCCAAGGGAACTGTGTGTGTGAAGACACTCTCTAGGGTGTAGTCTGGTTGTGTCTGAAGAACCTACAGACCAGAGTGTTGGAACTTCCCACAAAATGACACCAGAGAAACACACAGGACTTGAATCATGCAGGTCTCTCTCTCTCTTTTTTAAAGATTTATTTATTTATTTATTGGACAGAGAGAGAGAGAGCACAAATAAGGCAGAGAGGCAGGCAGAGGGAGAGGAGGAAGCAGGCTCCCTACTGAGCAGAGGGCATGATGCAGGGTTCGATCCCAGGACCCTGGGATCATGACCCGAGCTGAAGGCAGAGGCTTAACCCATTGAGCCACCCAGGCGCCCCAACATGATGAGGTCTTATTCCAAGTTCAATGGAATGTCTACTAAGGGTTTTAAGTAGTAAAACAACTAGATCAGTCTGTCATTTTAGGAAAATTACTTTTCACTTCTTCATGGAGAATGGATGAGGGGATGAGAGAGTTAAGTAGAAGGGTGAGGAGGAGAGCAGTTAAAAAAATACTATTCAAATTCTAACAAGGGATAATGGTGTCTCTGCCGAGGAAGAGCCTCTTCACTGCAAGATGGCCTACTTCTTTCCCCACTTTCACTTTCTTCTTCTTCCTTCCCTCCTTCCTCTTTCCTTTCAGTACTATAAATGGATTCCTTTTAGACGTTGACCATATTCTAATTCTACAATCTGAAACAACACATAAGATATTTATCTAAGGCTCTGAATGCAATATGGCTTTCAAATCATGTGATAGTGACACCATCCTTTGGCATAAGTGTTTATCCAGTGTCGTGTGTTGCTCTAATTCTCATTCAATCCACAGATCGAATTTTGTTTCCAACTAGTTTTTTTTGAAATTACCCTTAGGACTGCATGCCTTTCTTCACAAAAATAATAAAATAAATAAAACACATTGAAACAAGGCATACAGACAGATCCACCAAATACTATGGAAGTTTCCCAGAAGGAACTTGAGATGTCAGTGCTACAGTGAACTTTATTTCAGAATTATTTATAAGACCGAAATATTTTAGAGGTAGAAGAAAGTTTATAGATCACATAGACAACATTCTATTTTTAAAGATGAAGAAACTAAAGTTCTGAGGAGAGTGACTTGCCCCAAATCCCAGAAATAGAAAATTCTAAAATAAATAAATATAGGTGTCCTGATTCCTGGGCTAGTGTTTCTATAACTATAATTAATTTCTCTCTCTTTTTAAAATTTGCTTCCTTCCTTTTTCTTTCATGTCTCCACCATTTCCACAACTATCCCTGTCTTCCAGCCACTATGATTTCCACTGCAAAAATCCAATCAGATAAGCAGTGCAATCAAAATAGCTGGCTAACGTTCCAGACTAATAACTTTTCCCATTATCAATTGAATTGAAACAATAATTTTCCTACCCCAAGCCCAGCATTGTATTTGCCCAGCCATATTTGGCCATAAAGAAGGTTCATTCAGCTGATTAAGATCAGCTTATAAATTCTCCTGTCGTCTGCTATTATTTACACTAAAGGGAAAGCATCCCTCGTTTCTTGTTCACCCTCTTAGTGCACTCGCTGATAGAAATATCATTCTTGCAGTCAATGGGAATTCAATTACACCAATTTAAAGACTTGTATTAAGAACTTAATGGACTGTTTTCTGCCTCTTATCCTGGAAATTCAGCTCATTTCCCACAGAAAATATAATGAGCTTTGTTGGTTTTTGACAAGTGGCCTTTGTTTTAACCTTTCAACTTTACCCTTTTCCTGTGCGTGCTTCATCTGCACTTTCCTATTTCATCATAGACATGTTTCAAGGCAAATTTTTTCTTTATATGTAAGCCATAATTGCTACTTTTCTTTTTTATTAGCAATGTGCCAAAAATATGATTTTTGGTGATCTGGGGTCCTTGTTGCTTAGAAACAGGGGGCCTAAATTGCCAGGGGCATCAGTTAGGATTGCGTGCATTTTTCTGTAGTAAAAGCCAACTGACTGTAGAAGTTACAATGCTCACATCTTGTCGCTGCACATAAGCCGGAAAGAGGAAGTGAGGAATCTTGCGTGCTGTGCAGTCTTAGTGGTCTTTGAGTTGGCTGTGACAGCCAGAGAGTCAAAAACATTACACGGGTAATTTTTTGTTGGGAGTGCTAGGCAGATTAGGCTACAGCTGAACTATGAGGCTCTCAGTGTCCAGCAAACAAATCGTCTCTATATACTCATACTACTGTTGGCTCAGGTTTTGATTTAAAAGCATTCAATACATATATTGTAAGAGTTCAGAAATTTTTTCCTGAGAAAATACATATAATTGCTAGGCAGTCAAACAGCCACCAGAAATTTGGGAGTGAAGGTGTTAAGGACTTATAGGGAAACAATGGAATTGATCACAAATAACCCTTACCTCACACCTAGTCTTGGTTCCCAGTTAGCGTCTGCCACCATACTAGAGAGGGAATCCAAACACAAATCATACTGATTAGCAACAACCACAGCCTCACGGCTCTGGTCCCTGTCCTACCTGACTTGATCACCAGTGCCAGTTCCATGCAGATAATAGTAGAGGAAAGAAGGCAGGCTTGTGTGTGGTGAAAAATGTGTGTATGCAGAGGTACCCATGTGGGAATATACAGAAATGAAGAAGAGTAATCGCTTTCTTATGTCCATAGACATGTGTATTGACTATGGTTATTCTTTAAAAATATAACTGAGTAAGCTGATTTCCTCATTGGTTATTCTTCAAGCATTTGTAAGCCCACAAAATTTCCACTCCTCCAGAATTATTGTAACTCTGACAGAACTACACCCTGGAGACATACCTGTACTAGTGGTGTGGACTCTTATGTTCTTTTCTAGTCTTTTTTTTCCCTTTTATATTTTTAAGATTAAGTTCTGTACATATGGCTTTGATCATTTGCATTTTTAAAAGAAACCAAATTCCCAAATTTAGGAAATTAATATGATATACATATTCTTCCCTTCTCCTTTGAAAATATGAAGTACTTGAATATGAAATGCTATGACTTTAAAAAGTGGAATCCAAATAGGAAAATAAAATTGTTGTATTCTTTCAACTTGATTCTTCCCAAAGCTAAGTTTTCAGAAGGACACTATGATGGAGACAAATTCCATTCATTTGATTGCAGAATCAAATACAAAACTAAATATATCCTTTATCTAAATTAATATAGATCACTTACAATTTGTTCAAGTCTTGAGAGGTTCTTAACATCCAAACCCAATGAGGCTACTTTCCCTAAGAGGCAAATCTTTACTTAATGTGATCTTGGTCTCTATTGTAATTGATTTCTGTGTTTCTGAGATTGATATTAATCTGAAGCATATTTCCATCCTTGCCTTATCATAAAATGCCACTCACTGAGTAGATAAATAGATGAACCAGATCTAGAAATCACAGGTTTCAGTAAACAGCAGGGTTTTACAAGTTGTTTATCTCTTTTCCTTTCCTTCCTTGTGAGAAATGCATTCATGTTTAGTAATTCCTCAGGTTCTGCATTCAGGACTAAGGAATTGGAAAAAACTTCGTACTACAACAATACATTAAGTTTCCCATCTATAAATGTTGACTTTCCATGAGTAATGGGTCCCTAAGGCAATGTCTATGCAGCAACTCAATATCACTTTGAAAGTTCAAAGAATTAAATAATGGAATTGATCAAAGAGACACCCGCACCTCTCATATTCAGTCCTGGTGCTTGTTTTCTCTTGATTTTCACACCAGCCGCTTAATTCTACCGCTTTTCATTCTAAGTTATTCCTAAAGCTGAAAACCATGTGTAAGATTGCTTTTCAGTCATTTGAGATTTCCCTGAGACAATGCTTTTACTAATTTTGGAGCATTTCATTGAGAGGATCCAGCCCTTGTGGCCAAACAATTTAAAAACATGCTAACATTTAATTAGTTCCTACTATGTACCCATTCCTGTGCTAAGTGAGGTTTATGATCTCATTTAACCTTCACAGCAACTTTAAGATGCAAATAAATGTATTATTTACATGGTAAAGGCTAGAAAACAGATGTTGAGAAAATTTGCAATCTGCCTAAAGTCACCCAATAATTAAGTAAAGGAATGTGGATTTGAAGTTAGATCTTCTGGGTATGGAATTACAGAGCTTTTGTTATTGTTGCTTGTTTTCTTATTTTTTTGTGGTTTGAGGTTTCTAAAATGAACATGCTCTAAATTAGATATAAACCACACTCACGTATGTTTTTTTTTTTTTTTTAATGGTACCTGTTTTACTGTTTCTTAGTGGTGATGATATAAGAAACTAGAGATCCATTGTCTTTAAGGATCCAGTGAGAATGCAGTGAGTTTCCACTTGGAAATGTACCACTGAGAACAATTATTACAGTGAGCAACTCCCTTTCTCCTCCCCTTTGCTATCTCCCTCTTCCTCCTCCCTCCCTCCCTCCTTCCTTCCCTTCCTGCCTTTTTTTCTCTCTTTTTCTCTTTCTTTTCCTGTTTTTTTCTCTCTCCTTTTCTCCCTCTTTCCCATCCTCCTTCCTTCCTCCTTTCCTTTCCTTTCCTTCCTTCCTTCCTTCCTTCCTTCCTTCCTTTGAATATCACCCAAACTCTCACCATGGCCAAGACTTAAACTCTGATTCAGATTGCGTGATTCCAGCAGGAGAATAACTAACAGTAATGTCTGCTCAAATTAACTGAGAATTTCCAAGAAGTTCTCAACTCAGAATATTATTACAATAATGTATGTAAATAAGAACACAAATCACATTAATGGGCCTGTGTAGGCACACCAGTATAAACTGGGAAGGGCAGTACTGTTTGTCATGCAACACTATTGAAATGCAATACTTAATTACCCATAGGTCAAGATTAAGAACATATTATTTCAATAAACAATAATTTGATATCATTTTTTAAATATTTTATTAACTATTTAATAGAGTTTGGAGAGTAATAAGAGATGGTTTTGCTGTATAGTTATGAAATAATCCTGAAGATTAAATGTGAGAAAAAGCTTGCAAAACTCTCAGAGGGGTTCATACTTGCGTGAAAAATAACTTTATTATTTATACTAGTATGTGCTTTCTTTTAAAAAGTAATTTCTTTTAATTTTTCTCCAGATGATATTGCCTAAAAGGACCAAGAGAAATAATTTAGAGCTATAAACCTTTCAGCGAGATTGTTAACATAACTTTAACCACAGTTAATGTGATTCTAAATATCTTAACTGTTCTATATTACCTTCTTTTTTATGTTTTACAAACGTGTTTAAAATTCTCAATCAATGGAACATCCAATTATCTTTGATTTAATACAGTAGCAGGCATCATTGAATTAAATTCAATTTGTTTATTTGTTTATTTATTTATTTATTTATTTATTTTGATAACTGAAGTCTTTCAATCTTGGATGAGCATTTCCAGTCTCTGGGACACATTCAGCCAAAGGTATGATTCATACTGTGTACCCTTTTCCCATATTTAGGAAATGAGGATTTCTAAGGTACCCTGCAAGTTTCCTTTTTCCAAGAGAATCTCATTGAAAGATAAAAAATTTTTTAAAAAAGATAAAAAGAAAACTTTATGCTAATCCTTGCTTCACTTTTCCAAAGTGACATCTTGTCTTCATTAACATTTTCTAACACCAATCAGATTCCTGCTTCAGAAAGTCACAAACCCTTAGATTAGGTCTCACAAAGAACTTCCATGGAACTCTAAAATCAAACCAAGTATGCTACTTGGAAAATCAAATTTGGTCCAATTGTTTCATGCTATAGTTAGGAAGGCAGAATCTTGCCATGTCTTACAAAATGCCATGTTCCTACTTAAAGGCAAAGCTGAGCTTAGAAAATCTCTTAAGTGCTCTGTGTCTTTCTTTCCCTTTTTGCTTCCTGTGTCCTGTCCATTACCTATCAGCAATCAGTTCCTTCTTTTATCTTGTATGAAATCCCATTTTGTTCCCCTCCAGTCCTACTTCAGTTGTTAGATATTTTAAGAGGGCCCAGCCCTCAGACAGAGACTAGCTTTGCTATTCTTTGCTTTTTATCTGAGACTGGTGGCAGTCAAAATCATGTTTATAACAAAATCCTGTTACAGCGTACTGCATGCCATACTAGAATAGTTAGCTCAATTACTTCTCTGGTCACCTAGAATGAAATTTCCATTGAAGGCAAGACTTATGGCAGGGATAGAGGATAAATTTACTTTCTCTGGTCAGTTCTGGCCTGGCTTTTGACGCAAGTAAGAACCTAATGTGCCACTAGCAATGACCACCTACGAGACTTCATGTGGTACCATAGCTTTCAGGGAACAGTCAGATCTCTGATGGCAGGGTGCTTAAATTGACCCCGTCCATCACAGAGAGGGCGCCATATTTTTCACAGAAAATTCTAGACTTTCATTTTCTTTTTCTGACTATCATTCATCTTCCGGTGCTATCATACAAGAGAAACTTTTCTGGTAGCTGATGAAATCTTAAATTATCTACCAAATGACTTAATTAACAGTGAAGGAAGCTGGACACTGAATGGATGCCTGTGGGATTTGTAGATCTTTCCTAATATGTCATCGCCCAGAGCAGCTGGTCTTAGAAATTGGTGGAATAGTCTATGAAAGACAGTATTATGATAACGGCTGAAAGACAATAGCCATGAGTTTGTGGTGTTATCTTTAGCATGTGGTATAATATTTGAAAATGCCACCAACATACACTGCTGTTTTTTCCCACAGCCCATATACAAGATCAGAGATAAAGGCACAGAAGTGGGGTAGGATCTTTCACAATTACACTTACAATAGGGAAAATTTGCTTCCCATCTCAGTGACGTTGGGTTAATGATTAGAATTTTTAGAACTCAATGGAGGAGTGCTCTCATCAGGGAACATGTCAATGATTCCAGTGAAATAGGGGACTGCTCTGCAATTTAAGTCCCCTCATGCCATGGGTGGAAAGAGAAATGAAAGCCTCACCTTGGGTTGTATAGATCTTACATAATAGTTGAGAGGAAAAAATGTAGTGCCACTCAATAAAGGCAGAGAGGGGCATGAATGGAACCCAGGGGAATCATTCACAATACTTCATATTATTTTACGCAAGGGAAAATGGGCATGGGCTATGCTTTAACCTCAAGCAGGCTCAGGTTCCCTTCAAGAATAAAAGTTGAGGCCACTCCACTGGGTAAACAGCCCCAATCATATGAGACACCTACTGAAGACAAACATTTTTAATAGAGAAGGGAAGGAAGCAATGTCATCAACTGTCTTGGAGCTAGTCATAGCACTGAGGACTGTGGTCACTTCCTATGGAGTGGATCACAGTGACAGAGGAAGCAACACCATGTGGCAGGCTGCCTGGACTGCACCCTGGTTGACTCATCTTTCTATGCCTCAGTTTTATCCCCTTTGAATTGTGGATAACTATGACACCTACCTCCTATATTTGCTATTAGTATTGTATGGGAGAGTGTAGAAACAAGCATAAACAATGAATTTTGGAATACTGAAAATAAATAAAATAAAATAAAATGAAAAAAAGAAACAAGCACAAAATTAAGCACTTAATTAATGTCATTTATTAACTGATAATAGCTATTATTATTGTTGATTGCTATTGTTTCTCTTTTGTTCCTTGCAATATCATGTATGTATTTATGTACTTTAACAAAGCTCTCTCTTGCTCTTTTTTTTTCCTTTTCCTTTTCTCTGCTGTTCAAAAGAGGGTTTGTTGGTACCATTTAGTCAAAAATGCTGAAAATTGACGAGACAACAGCAAAATTAGTGGAGGAATGGACAATAGAGATTCCAGACTTGAAGCTCTATTCATCAGATGGTGAGATTTTAGGGGTCTCCCCTCAGGGAGGGATATTATCAGTGATAGGATAGTTTCACTTGAGAACTGTTTGTTTCTTCTCTACTTAAACATTTTTAGAAGGGCAAGTGTAGCAAAAAGGGATATGTGTAGAGTTCTGGCAGTCCAAGTATTGGATTGTAGTGAATACATTTGCCTTTTTATTTGATCCCCAATATTCCATCCAATGCCTTTAGGAGCATTTCCTCTGTGAGTGTGTTTTGGTGGGGCATATGGTAGCCTCAGTGGTCAGAGATGCATTCCCGTTGTCTGCTGGGAGGCACACTCCTGTGACGGAGGCCTGGAGAACTATTATTCTACCTGGAACTTTGACCCTTCTGAGAGCAACGGATATGAGGCTTGTGATCTTACACTGGTGGTAGCAACTGTCCTCCCCCCGTGGCTTGCTTCTTCTCACCATACTTTTCTTTCAGGTAACTGGGGGAAGGACATGGGGACAAATATGGGGAGAATGAAGCCAGTGGAAGATACCAGTCACCCTCCAGTGACTAAAGGCTCAATATGTGAGTATGCCCGGAAACTCCGTAAGTCAGTGGATAAATTAGTATCCTGACAGGAGAAATACATGATGAACTATGCAGAGGAGAGGGCATGAGGGAGAACCAAAGAGAAAGGAATAACTTTCCTCATAAAAAAATAACAAAGAATAAAAACAAAAACAAAACCCCTGTTAACCTTTCATAATATCTCCAAAAAATAACTATGATCTAAAGAAACATGAAAAGATAGAGTTTTTTTAAATTATTTTTTAAAGATTTTTATTTATGTATTTGATATAGAGAGAGACAGTGAGAGAGGGAACACAAGCAGGGGGAGGGGGAGAGGGAGAAGCAGGCTTTCTGATGAGCAGGGAGCCCGATGCTTGGCTGATCCCAGGACCCTGGGATCATGACCTGAGCCAAAGGCAGACGCTTAATGACTGAGCCTCCCAGGTGCCCCAAAAGATAGGATTTTTTAAAAGAAACATTTAAGGCCACTAGGGGAGGAGGAAGTCAACTTTGGGAACAACGCCAAGGAGAAAAAGAGATGAAAGTCTCATGCATGAAAGCACTTCACCTCTCTGGAATGCCTGCAGAA
Source organism: Mellivora capensis (assembly GCA_004024625.1). Classification (NCBI taxonomy): domain Eukaryota; kingdom Metazoa; phylum Chordata; class Mammalia; order Carnivora; family Mustelidae; genus Mellivora; species Mellivora capensis. The sequence continues at coordinate 8,213 of PISX010017325.1, read as the reverse complement.
AGCCCATGTGTCCATCAGGGAGTTAGGTGGGGAAAACCATTTGAATCTCTTGGAAAGAACTGCCCCCAGGGCAGTTATTTCTAGAGGTAGAAGATAGCAGAGGGAATTTGAGAAAGCCAGAAGAGGTCAAGTATAATTTGTTGCAATTAATCCAACAGGTAAATGTTTCCATGCTGGATGGCTTATCTGGGGGTCAGCTTTTAACAAAGCAGCAGACACTGTTAGCAGAGTACTGGCTTGGGGGCAGGATGGCGCAGGAGCAATTGGGTTTTGGTTTTCCTGCTAGATTGTTTGTTTTCTCTAGTCCTCAATTTTCTAGTATATAAAAGGAGTAGAAAAATCACTATCCTACCTGCATTGCAGGGTTGATATTTGTGTTAAATGAGATAGTGTAAGTGATAGAAATGCATATACTTTAAAGCTGTATAGAACAAAATGGTAGTTCTATTTTTAGGTATGAAATATCTGAAACCTGACTGGCAGAAAAACTTATGTGTCTGTAACGATCACTCCATAGACTACAGGATGCATATACCCAATGTGGCTTTGCTGGAGCAATCACAACCGAATTTCAGCAACAAGGCACTCAACATGTTAAAAATGATTAAAGATGATCTCCTTCATTTACATTCTCACTTTGAGAAAATGCCTCTAAACTGAGTTATATCCATTTCTCCTGCTTCAGGGCTGGACACAGGAAAAATGGATATAATAACTCAGTTTAGAGGCATTTAAACTGTAGAATAGTTTGGAAATGGAAAAGAAAGAAAGGTCAGGTCTTGTCAGGGTACTACCTCTGGTTCTAGCCCATGTCAACCCGGATGCAGAAGTCAGCACTTTACCATCCTGCCACAACTCCCCCAAGCATTATAAAACAAACTGTGCTCCCAGGCGCCCCTTCAAAGACCCCTTTAACCACCAGTCCTTATATTTCACTCAAGCATTACTTCTCTCTTCTGCCCTTCCTTCCCCTCTCTCTCCTGACCACCAGTGGTCCCACAAGCCCTGAATGAATAACATCTTCAGAGATCTGTACTTTTCAAATTCAATGCCTGTGCAAATACGGCAGCCACATTTGAGTGTTCCTACGGTTAAAGCAAAACAAAAAAAAAAAAGCAAAACTTCAGTTCCAGATGGCTCATCCAAGAATTAATCTCATGCAGGAGTGTAATTCTGCTGTTAGGAAAAATAAACTTTTCCACAAAGAATTATTTACAACAGATCCACCCACCCCTTGGGTGCAACATTGCCAAATTCTCTTTGACCTGTTTTGAACCTCTGTGGGCATCAGATACCTAGAAGAGTTGAATTTTTGGCTCCTCTTTGGTTGGGTAAATCCATATATCTAGTTCTGGCCAATGAGTTCTGAGCAGAAGTGATGTACTTGATTGCATTTACTTGCTGGTATTGCTACTCTCCAGAGTCCTACTTTTTCCATCTGCCACAGCAACCGTCTAGCTAGAGATTAAGACATGGATGGTCAGTCAGTCCAGGTCCCAGTCTTAGGAGGTATGAAGTCCAACCCCCAGCTAGCAAGTGATGGACATGAAGCATAAGAGATAAATACAACTTAAAAACAACTTAAGAAAACTTTAGTCTTATAAGCCACTAATAATCTGAGGGTTGTTTGTTATAAAATATGGCCTCCTCCATCCTGACTGCTATGATCTTCAACCCCAGAAAGACTAAGCCCCTCTATAACAGCTTTTTCAGTTGTCCCTAATCTGTTGCTGACTCTGGCAGCAACTGGCCTCCCAGATCCCAAATTCTTCCCTCAAACCCTATGATCCAGTGAATATAGCTCTTATCTCACAAAAATGTGTTGAAAAGGCAGAACATAAGATAATATAAAACTCATTTTGTAGTTCTTTAAATCTTCATCTCAAAGAAAATCCTCCCCTCTTGTGTTTTTCATGTTCTGATAAAAAAGAAATTTTCTAAAGGACAAAAAAGAAAATTCCTAGGAACAATTTACTTTTTCCTGAACCAAAATTCATGCAAGCCTATTGTTCATTGGTAGTTTAGGGTATTGGTTCTTCAGATAGTACAGAGGGTTAGAGTCTGAGTTTTATAATTAGTGAAGAATGGGTCCAAATGCTTGGTTAATAAACTTCAAGAGAATGAGTTTGGGCAGGTTATATAACATGTCCAAGTTTTGCTTTCTTCTCTTTAAGAAGGGGACCATTCCAACACCTCCCCAAAAGATATTGTGATAATTAAATTAGCTAATGCACTAATTATACTTAGTGTCTGTCAAATAGTAATTATACTTAGTGTCTGTCAAATAGTAAATGTTCAACAAATAAAAGCTATTATTATTACTTGGATGTTCAGTAGATAGCCTGAAATACTGAAAGAATCATATGATTTTTGACAAAGGACATTATATTTACCTGGGAAAATTATGTAGATAAAATGTGTGTGTGTGTCTTCTAAATAAACAGCATTGTCCTTATCACAAAATTATGAATGAATAATACCTCTATAGATTTGTACTTTTCAAATTCAATGCCTATGCAAATATCATAGCCACATTTTAAGTGTTCCTAAAGCAAAACATAAGATCCATCCCATTGCAAACTAAAAGTAATCTTGCTGTACATTTCATAGACAAATGAAAGATAATGTAGATGAATTTTTAGGAAATTCACCTTATATTACTTGAAGAAAGCATACACATGAGATTGAAAAGATAATTCTTTTGGAGGGGTCACCTGTTGTCTGTTGTGGAGAGGTAACTAAATGGTCTTTTCACCAACATTTTTTATCTCTCAACAGCTCTTTCTCTATCAGATCTTTTTCTTCATTTCCTTTCCCCTGTTCCTCACAATCACTAACTCACATAAAAATACCTAAAGAAAAGAAAGAAGGCAAAGGAGAAAGAGAGAAAAACAAGAAATATGAAAAGAGAGAGATTGAGAGAATGAGAGAGAGAGAAAAAGAGAGAGAGAGGAGAGAAATCATCCATTGGAAACAATACATCATAATTTGACTAAGTATGTTCTATTTGTTAGCCTACTTAATATTCATAGCTATCCTCTGAAATATGTACATTCTCCTTTTTGTATAGGTGAGGAAGCTGAAGTCAGGAGGGAGGGAAAAGTTCCCAGGAAAGTTCATGAGATCACATATCTATTTTGAGCTAGTGTTTCCATGGGAACCCAGGCTGACACTGAAAGCCATATTACATTGTTCAGTGTTCACCATCTAAGATTACTAACGAAGATCTTGGGGTCAAAATAAACCACTCTCCTTTCAACTGTGTCTGCCATCTTTGCCTGGTGACTACTATGGAAAGCGGTTCTATTTCAAGACCAAAAACATGGTAGGATTTGGCAGACTTTTGTATTGTCATGATATGGCAGCCATCATTAAATTCTCTAGACCAAGTGAAGGTTCCTTTCGGCTTTAACACAGGAAGGTAGATTTCTGTATTCCATCAAAAGTAAGGACATGTTTGGCTTTCTCACTTAACTAAGTCATTGTTAATTGAACATCTAATATGCAACTCTAACAGGCAGCCCTTTGTATACCTCCTTTAAAACAAGTTCATCTTGCTATACATACAAATATATTGTCAAGGTCTAGTTCCCCTTTAATCAAAGCGAAAAGTTCTCGATTATTTATTTTATCTGGAACCAAATTAATTATAAAAAATGTATGTTAATATTAATATTGCTTCACTGTAGATCAATAGCTTGTATTACCTTTGAATCAAGCATTTCCATTTTATAACAAAACTTCACAGTGCAGTTCAGAAAATCTAAGCATACAAATTCATGTAAAGATTTAAATGGAAGTATTTTATCTTTTAATCATTCAACCAAGCTCCAGTTCAGTGGCATAATCTGCTTAAACTGCACACATCCTCACATCCACAGGAATCAAATGGAAGCAAGGTTTATGACATTTTTCTGTCATTTCCACCCGTAATTCCCCTTGATGGATTGCTGGAATTCACAGGGCTGGGGGGAATTACTGTCTCCTAACCATTCAGCCAAATCTAGAACGCTTTAGTGCAATTCCAGTATTACCCTCTTCCTTCATGGCTGTGTGACAGTAAGGACCAAGATGCTCCCGAGAATTCATCATATTGTTCTCCTGGAAGGAGGAGGAAAAAAATGCTACTTTAAAGAAATGCAATCTGACATATAACTTTACCCCTTTTCAAGAGGAGCAATATTTGATTTAATAGTCTGAGGTGGGTTTCCTTGCATATTCTTAGTTTAAGGGGTGTTAGTGAAAGCATGGCTGTGCTGAAGGTGCTTCCTTTGCTGGCACCAAATTCTCAGAACAACAGGAAACAGACTCTGGATTTCTAGACTTTCTCCCTGGTGAAAGTTCCTCAGAGGAGAGCAGCAGAAGAGCTCTGGGGGTTGCCCCTATGGAAGAACCACTTCTTCCTTGGTCTACCTGCTACTTAAAGGCAGGTCTGCAAGCAGTGGGTAAAGGATCATGCAGTAGGGTCCTCATTAGGGGTGCCTGGGTGGCTGGCTCAGTGGGTTAAAGCCTCTGCCTTCAGCTCAGGTTATGATCCCAGAGTCCTGGGATCGAGCCCCACATGGAGCCCCACAAGGACCCCTGCACCAGGCTCTCTGCCGCTTCGGGCTCTCTGTTGCCCTGCATTGGGCTATCTGCAAAGCCCCACCCCCCACCCCCTACCCCGCCACCACCTGCGTCTCTGCCTACTTGTGATCTCTGTCTGGCAAATAAATAAATAAAACCTTAAAAAAAAGAAAAAAAAGAGGGTCCTCATTATATTAACCCCTCACGGTGCTAACAGCTTCAGCTACAAAGCAAGTTTCCAAACAATTACCTCTTGAGAATCAATTAGGCAAAGTTTTGGGTAGAGACATGACTTGGGGCTTTAGATGGGTCCAAGCTGAGACTGAGTTCATCCTTGAGTCAATGGTCATAAGGTATGGAAGGTCTGTGGGTCATGAAAACATGCAAGGAGACACTAATCTATCTTCTTTTATCCTCTTTACTTTTGTTTGTTTATTTTTTTGTTTTTGTTTTTGTTCTGCTTGCTTTTCTCTCCTTGCATTTATTCTTTTTCTTATCTATCTTAGATCCAATTTAGTTTTCCTTTTATTTTCATTTTCTTCATCCTTTTTGCCACCATGTGGAAGTTTTTTTTTTTTTTTAAGGTTTTATTTATTTATTTGACAGAAAGAGAGAGAGAGAATCACAAGTAGGCAGAGAGGCAGGCAGAGAGAGATGGGGGGGGGAGCAGGCTCCCCGCTGAGCAGAGAGCCCGATGTGGGGCTCGATCCAGGACCCTGGGATCAGGGCCTGAGTCGAAGGCAGAGGCTTTAACCCACTGAGCCACCCAGGTACCCCACCATGTGGAAGTTTTATTAAACATTCTTTTTCATTATAATGTTACACAAATTTTTTTCTTTTAACAGTGGTAAAGGGAGCAGGTGGTACAAAGAGTTTTTGTCTCACTGAAGATTATATGGCTAGAGACTACTTTTTTTTAAATTTAAGAAGTTCTGCTTTTTCTTAGTATTTGAAACCCCTTTCTTTAGGCTTGTTCCTAAAAGCTTAGATTTGAAGACTGAGCAAATTATAGTGTTTTCATTGTGAATCTGTCACTTTAAACAGCAAAAACAATGGATGCCCTATGACAGTGTACAAAGATCACTTTGTGGGGTGCCTGGGTTGCTCAGTGGGTTAAGCCTCTGCCTTTGGCTCAGGTCATGATCTCAGGGTCCTGGGATGGAGCCCCGCATCAGGCTCTCTGCTCAGCAGGGAGTCTGCTTCCCCACCCCACTCTCTCTGCCTACCTCTCTGCCTACTTGTGATCTCTCTCTCTCTCTCTGTCAAATAAATAAATAAAATCTTAAAAAAAAAAAAAAAGATCACTTTAGTTGCCAAGCATGCTCCGACCCTCCACTGAGCCTCTTTGGTGGGACTGTTGCTGGATTTCACATGCAAACCGTACTTCACCCACTTCCCTACTAATCAATGAGTCCCTGTTAAGAGGTTTCACTTCCTTTTCATGAAACTGGTTTTTGGGACTATTCTGTGAAAAATAAATAAAAAAATAAAAGAATATGTGCTCTGTGACATAGACATTCCACTATTCTGTGAAAAGAATAAGAAGCAGAAAGTATTTTCTTAATATGCCAGACTGAACATCTGACTGCCATTCATAAAACTATTTTGTTGGTTTAAGTGACAGATTTGCCATTAACTAATTTGGGGAAAGACAATTCATCCTTTTTAGGCCTCAATACTCTTATTCATGAAAGACAGTGATCAGAGTAAGTCATCATTTAAACTCCTTCTAGCTCTAACATTGTGACTCTAAGGGCAAACTGGTGTATACCCCAGACAGTAATAATTTTACTAGTCTCTTGAGGCAGTAGATGGCATAGACTTTGGGTACTCAAACTCATTTCTCTAATGTTTTGACTATCCATCAATACCATTGTTAAGGATAGTTTTCACTCAGTTACCTTCCATTTTTACTTGGGTCATGTTCTTGGTCTGGGCTTACAGAAAAAGGGGAGTTACCACAAAAGAAGAAAAATAAGAACTTTTAGTGTTTAGCCTGAGCTTTACTCTGACAAGAGATACAAACATTTCACAATCATTTGGAGTAAAGCATTATTGAATTGAGTAATCATTTGGAGTAAAGCATTATTGAACTGAGTCAAAGGTCAGCTAACTCAAGATCATGATGTAAATGAATAGTAGAGCTGAGATTTGAGACAAAACTGCTTGATTTCAACACCCAGGCCACACTACACCCACTCATAAGACATTAGCTAGCTCCCTGTCTGCATATGGGTCCTGTTGCACTTTGGTCCTGATTGTGGGTTGTTTTATGTATCTTTGGAGAAACCAAATGAAGAGCTAAGCCCTAGGTAAAGAAAGGCTTGTCCCTTCTTCTGTTGGAAGGAAAAATTTCAAAAATGAAGTCAGAAACATGTCACACCTCTTCCACTCAAACTGACACACTTGTCACTTCCACCCATATTCAGTTGGTCAAAATCAAGTCACACAGGGAAGCCTAAAGTCAGTGGGACCTGGAGAGCTGCTTTAGCTGTTGGGAAAGTATGGCAAAGGTAGTGGATAAAGAAAGCTGCCAGAGGCAAGGAACAGCTGGGAAAAACACTATTTTTCCAATGAAACTATGGAATATGTTGGTGGAGAAGTTTTAGAACCTCTTTCCTTAGAGATTATCAAGAAGAGAAAGAAAGAAAAAATTAATTTCTTTTTGTGAAATTCTAACTGAAGACAAGGCGAGACCATGATCATAAGATGGATATTATTTTCCTGTACTTTCAAAAACTCAAATACACAATATTCTTCCTGGGATGTATCCATAATTCTCTCTTTAATCCATTCATTTTCCAATGGGTTGCCACTATTTCTGAAATAAATGCATTCTTTTAATGATAACATCCTGAATTCTGTTTTAAAGGTAGTTTATCCTCACAAAAGGCAAAATACTGTTGATGCTAGAGAAGACCAAGTTCTAACAACTCCTAACTCTCATTTTGGGAAAAATTTGTTTTTAAAATGTGCCATTCTAAATCCAAACAAACCATATCTTATTCTCTACTAAACTCTTCGAAAATATTATTTTTTTCTGCATGTGTGTGTTTAAAAGAAGTATGGCAGAATCTGGACGGTTGATTTCTGGCAAGGGTAGATTCCTAAGGAGCTAACTTTGAGTGATAAATTAACAACAAAGCCAAACTTCAGACTTCCTACTCTTGCTTTCACGTTGGCCTCTACTTCCTTCCACCTGACTGCAAAGACACCAAAAGACATATCCTAGCTTCCAGGGGAGACAGTGCACAGTAAGTGTCTGCAGAGCTGAACTTGTTTATGTGTCACACAAGAACATTTGTTTCTCAGTAACAAAGGAAGTCGCCATATTGAGGTCACTCATTACTCATCAGTATGCAAGAAACTGTCTTCTTCTAAATGGAACTTTTCCACCCCACTTTTAATAATGATTTGTTCTCCAACACTTACGAGATTAGATTGGATGTGCCAAATCAAGGCAGAGAAATGACAGCTTTAAGGTGCACTGAGCAAGTGCTTAAACAAATTATGATGATACTTTATCTTTTACTATGACTAAGCTAAGAATTAAAGAGATATTGTTTCTACTATTTTATTATTTTTATTTTTTTAAGATTTTTATTTATTTGACAGACAGATCACAAGTAGGCAGAGAAGCAGGCAGA